>BJCM01063750.1:0-12608 GCA_018326385.1 Flaveria bidentis
TATATATATGATGATGAAGGTTCAAGAAGTGTATTGTGTGCATGCCTTTGGAAAGCTGAAGATGCACATATATCGTGGTTTTAGTTAGTTAAGTTTCATGCAATAAAAGGAGTACAAAGATATATGTATAGAAAGGGTACGTGTTGGATTTGGTGTTTGTGGGTGTTTCAGTTTATGTGTGTTTGGTAAATTTGTGGTCAACCAAAGGAAGATCACAGGATAATGATCAAGTGTTGGATTATAGATATGCTTGCAATCAATCTGTAAAGCATATATGAAATATATGGATTGTGTTCATGCTTAATGCTGAATTTTTTAAATTTTTTTTTAAGATTCAAGGGAAATTTGGTTCCAATCATCATATAAGTCACTAATATTACGGATTAGCATATTATAATACAAGTTAACTTATAAAACTAACTAACGTTAATAAACCGGTGTAATACCCGGGTTAAGAATATAAAAACAATATAATTCATTAATGTATATATAAATATTTATTAAGTTGTGTATTCAAAATATTTTTTTGGATAATATTATAACACAATTGACCTGAGTAAAATTATAAAACATGTGTCTTAAAATCACACTAACTAAAATATATGATAATATGTTTTTTCTTTTTTTATTTACTAAATTGAATCTTATGATTACACAATTAAGTTGATAATATAAAAAATTAAATTCAAAACAAAATAAATTATTACTATTAATTTAGTTTCTTAGAATAAAAATTGATTGAAATAATTTATTAATTTAGATGGAAAAATTTTTATAAGGAAAATAAGAGGAGAATGTCATATGACATCCTACTTACTTAATTTATATACTCATTTATATTAATATACTATTGATAAATAACGGTTGATGTAGTTTATATATTATTGTTATTTTTAAACTCGTTATCATCTTAGGTCATGAAAACTAATTTTAAGGTTATAACACACTAGAGTGTATATGTTTTATTAGTATATAATTAAATATTATAGAAATTTGTTAGTGTACATATAATTTAAAACGAATTATAAAATTACCTTATGATTTTGCCATGCATATATAATTTAAATAACTTAAAAGAAATAAAATATGAAGTCTGAAGTATTATCTTAGCCGATGAATCAAAGTCTAAAATAATAATAAAAGAATAAAGATAAAAGTTAAAATTCAATTCAATCAATCGTTCGTCCTATATAGTTTTCTGATCCAACAAGTAAATGAAACCGTTCAAAAGGTTATTATAACCAGAAAATTAGACGTTTAGTTCCCAACCTGATGTGTCGGTCCAGTCATGAGGTGGTCAAAACATTGGTTTTAACCTTTCATCTTAAATTTATTAATATTGCTTATATATTTGATCTCCACTGAATAATTCAAATTAGATAAAGATTGTATTTATAAATTTTACAATTAACTAAATGAAACTTATATTTATAACAAAATTATTAGTTAGTATAATATAATATTATTATTAAATTAGTTTAATACATCCACTAGGGATGCTTAACGCCATTAATTCTCCATGTCATTGGTTATTTAGAACATGAAGAAAAAAACTATAAGCCAATATTGTCCGATCAAACATTTAAATTTAGAAGATTATTATTATCTAAATTTCTCTATCATCCAACCCACCAACATTCACAATTACATTGTCTTCACCTGATCTTCTGTGCATCTGAACTCATAATTGTGGAATTCTATATCCAAATCAAGCTGTTTCGAAACTTCTTTGTTTTTTGTCCACTTTTGCACTCGGTCAATATTACCAAAATATAAAATATAGTGGGGCACACTATTGGGCATTTAAAATTATAATATAATCCTAAATATGTTCGTGAGTCGTTGTCTTATACCTTATTTAACAAACATGGAAAATAGCCTTCGGCAGGCAAAGTTTTTGTTATTCACTCGTTTATACACAAAAAAACTATTATATAACTAATGGCATCCCACTCATCCTTATCATCATTTAATTAATAGGAATTCGAAATTTAGAATACTTAATTATAAACAATAATCTTTATATTTTATATTATAAGCGGTTTCTTTACACTTCAAACTATGAACACTTAAAAATATATCAATTCAAATATGTTAAGCAATTCAAAGTGTAGAAGGTGCATTTTATATATAATTAATGTGTCAAATTATTCGATCAAATAAATATATATGATAAATAACAAATACAAAAGCTTTTAGTGATTTTCTATTTTTATATAAATTCTTAATTAATCACTTACTAAAAAAAGGTCTAAAGAGAATTATTTTAAATCTTGGCTAACCAACATTGGTCTCATGAGGTTACCTACACCCCATAAAATTTTTAAACAATTAAGGTCATTACTCTATTAGTTAATCCATATAAAAATCAACCTATATATAAACCATGGGATGATTCCTTGATGAAAATTTTGCCAAATTAAGCCACTATATACCACCGCTTCTCTATCCATGTACTCAAGGTCAGTTTTCTAAACAATCTCAAAATAAGAATTTGTTTTTAAACTTTTTTTCTAATGAATACATAATTAAACGTGTAAAAAAACTCATACATTTAGAATTTTGATTTACTAATGGATACATAATTATCTTCATTAGTGGTTATTACTGTTCATGGGAAAAAAATGGGGTTTTAGCATCATAAGGTTACAGAAACTTGCTTAAGGTTTATAATGTCATCAAAGAATTATGTAGATAAACATTTTATCAGCATATAAAAATATAAACAACTAGGAATTAATAACGAAATCAAAGTAAGACACTTAACCATTCTTATATAGAAAGCAAACAAATGTGCACAAATTACGTATTTCTTGTTAAACTTTTGCATGATTCACATTTTTCAAGTTGGCGTGCATAACTAATTTATGGATAAAGGTATTGATGGCAAGGTGGTAATTGCAACAAGTAAAGTTGACATCCAACCAAATATCAATAATGTGTTTAGAAGTCGACAAGCGACCTAAGTTTAGAAAATATTAAATATTAATAAGGAAAATGTTAGTAATGCGTCTAGTTTTATCAAATCATATTAATTTTCATGGTTGTAACAAATACAAATGATTGATATGTATGAGTAACTCAGTAAGCACTAAGCAATCAATGTAGCTAGTTTAATATTATTTATAACAAAACTATGTGTAAGATTTAAAAAAGATCCGATGAAAACAAATATTGCCTTTATCCCAAGATAAATAAAGACTGTTTCTGCTAAAACTACCAACTTCAAAACCTATTTTATAGTATACTTATGACAAAATTAAAAGTATAGCTACAAGAAACACGACAATCAACCCCTAATATGTTTATCCATAGTGAATAAAGATATAGGGTCAAGTCTTCTTCTGGAGAATCCATAGAGCTTTAAGAAACTCACTATCATCTTTCTATCAGCAGACTTCTTTTGGCTTTTCTGGATGATGGCTCTTGACTTGGTAGCTTCTTCCCTCATTTTCTTCTTTGTTGTCTTCCTTTCTTTGAGTACTTGAAGCTCAAGTTGTTTGAGTTACTCTAACACAATATACTCGAATCCCAAGGGAATGCATCTACCTAGTAGAGACCTGTGGCACTCAGTTAGTTGATCATGTTGATCCTATCAATTTCTTTATCTACCTGAAGTTCTTGTGGTGCCACAATCTCTTGCACAGAATTTTCTTGAACTGGTGAGAGAGTAGAAACATGTTTGTAGAGAGTAGTTTTTGGTTCTTGAATTCAGTTTCTTGATCACATCTTATGGTTTTGACCTTATGATCAGATTGATTCTCAATCTTCAAGATGAAATTCTTAAGAATCTCAGGGGTCTCATCCTTAGTTCTAAGAAAGAATACCCAAGTGAATCTTGCAAAGTCATCTGTGATCACCAAACAATAAAAGGTCCTTCCTAGACTTATTACACTGGTGGGGCCAAAGAGATCCATATGTAATAAATGTAGAGAAGTAGTGATGCTGTTTCTTTCCTTTGGCTTGTGAGATTCCTTGTGTTGCTTTCTTTTCAGGCATGCAACACTGTGATCATCACTTGTAACTCTTTTTTTGGCATTCCAGTTACCAATCATTGTTAATAAGTTTATTCGTGTTCTTAAAGTTTACATAGCACATTCTTTTATGACAGAGGAAATACTCATCATTGTTTGCTTTAGATAGAAAGCATGAAACTTCTCCTGAGAGAGATGTTTCTTGCAAGTCCATCTTGTACATGTTCTTTTTCCTTGGGGCTCTGAGCAGGATATGCTCATGAGGAATGACCACCTCGGGCTTGAGAACAATTAATGCACTCATGCTCAGCAAAGAGCATGTTATGACTCTGATCACAAAATTAAGATACACTTAGAAGATTGTATCCAAACTCCTTGACAAAGTTTACCTTCTCAATGCTGAGCTTACCATTTGTGACATTGCCCCTTCGAGTAATTTAACCACCAGCATCTCCTCCAAAAGCAATTGTTCCTCCATCAATCTTTTCAAAACTTTGGAGTAGTGACCTATTATATGTCATGTGCCTGGAACATCCACTATCAATGATCCATACGTTTCTGTTTGTCTTTAGCTGTTCCTACACAAAAGAGATGGTTAGTTACTTTGAAAACCCAAGCCTTATTAGTCTTGGGCTCATCAAAAGAAGTTGAAGGTAATGCAACAGTAATAGATCCTATAGTCATGTTTTGATAATCTTTTGCTGATGTTGATGGAGAACTTTCAGTCACTTGGTCTTTCTTTGTCTTCCACACCACCTTTAGAAGTTTAGACTTGACTTTCAATACTTCGGAAGTTTTGTTGACTTTGGAAGTTTTGATGACTGAAACTTTGGAAGATCTTGCTAGCACTGCAACAGACTTCTGTGCTTCGAAAGTATTCCCTTTCTTTCGAGACCAAATTTTCTTCCGAAGGCAATTTCCCACTTGCCTTCATCTTCATTTTGGATCTTCCGAAGGAAATAGATTTTCCTTCCGAAGCTTGCTTTTTCTTGAAACTCTTAGAAGTCTCTTTCTTGGTCATGTGAAGAGTGCCTTTTGGATTGTAAGGACAATCCTTAGCAAGATGAGAGGTACTCTCACACATAACACATTCTATTTTCTTCTTCCTAAGAGCCTTCTTCTGTGAACAAGGCTGAACTTGATCAATTTCCTTCTCCATATTTATCTTTGCAGATGCAGTGAAAGTCCTTTTAGGGTGAGAACTTTCTTTGGAGTTGGATGGTTCAGGTTGTGCAGTAGTAGTACACAATTGATCAGTCTTCTTCTTGCTGCTGGGATGAGTTGAGAGTAAACTAAAACTCCTAGTACTAGAGTTCAAGTTAGTATCTTCAGTCTTTACCACTTCAAATCCTGCAGAGATGAAAACTAGTTTCTGCTTAGAGTTGAAGGTGACCTTGATCTCTTGAGCCTTCTTTTCTTTTCTCTTGCTCTTCCTGATCAAGTTCTTTTTCATAGACTTGGTCATCCCAGTCTTTTTACTCTCTCTAAAAGGATAGTGACCCTTCTTATAATCCTTTTCTTCACTCTTCTTAGAGGCATTCTCCACTATCACTTCTTCACCCTCTTCAGTCAAGGGGTCTATAAGAGGAAGCTCATCTTCACAAGTTCCACACATAAGAGATCTTACAAACAAGATGGTATGTGGAGGAGCTATCTCACTAGATCTCAGTCCCTGCTTATTCTGATAACAAACTTTTGCATGCAAGGATAAGGATATAATGTTCTTGAAGGTCTCTTCTTCAAGAACACATTTTTCTGCCCTGGCTTTGGTGATCACAAGCTCAGCCTAGCACTCAGTCAATTTAGTTATGATATCTATGATTTGAGTCCTGTAATTTGTGTGTTCATGTTTAAGAGTTGAAATGATTTTCTCTAAGTAATCTATCTTTAACTTATAGTCATTTGGAACTCTTTTAAAATCAAATTTTAATATATTCAAGGACTCAAGATTAAATCTCATCTATAAGTTTTAGGACCTGTATCTATTCATATTAGCAATAAATTCAAGTGAACAAAGATGTTCCAATACCTTTGCTTCATCATGGTCAGCCATCAATGCTTGGTTTGAAGATGCATCTTCCACCTGAAAGCTCCAGTCAAAGCCTCCTTCTTCAATAGCAACTGTAGTTTGTTGCTTTGGCTTCTCATGGGTGGCTTTCTCAGTGTAGTTTGGTCTGGTTTATACTTGGCCCCCATTTGTACTTGGTTCCTTGCACTCTCTTGCAAAGTATCCCATTTGGTTACAGTTGTAACACTTCACTTTGCTTTTATCTAGCCCAAACTTTCCACTGGCTATATTTCTTGGAAACTTCAAGCCTGTCCTCTTGTAGAACTTCTTGACTTTATAAGTAAGAAGAGACATCTACTGGACTATTTCCATGTACTTCAGATCATCTGGATGGATAAAGTCTAGGTCTTCAAAGGTGAATAGAAAGTTGCATGTGCTTTTATCAGAAGACACAAAGGCATGTGAAGAGCTTGTCTCTTGGAATGGGCTTCCTTGAGTGTAACTTTCTCTTGGTGTCTCCAGGAAGGTGATGAAAGGACCCTTTTATGAGTTGTCAGGGTAGCATATAAGATGATGTTGAGGTTCTATGCTATCCCTTTCAACCATATGCAAGGCTGAACTCATTTGATTGTTGTAGTTAAAAGATGAACCTTGCATGTTCATCTCCATCTGGTATCCAATGAGAATACCATATAACTCTATCAGGGTGAGAGTCTTAAGGTTCTCAATCCTCTTGATAA
Organism: Flaveria bidentis; assembly: GCA_018326385.1. Taxonomy (NCBI): domain Eukaryota; kingdom Viridiplantae; phylum Streptophyta; class Magnoliopsida; order Asterales; family Asteraceae; genus Flaveria; species Flaveria bidentis. Next base: position 6,723 of record BJCM01063750.1, read on the forward strand.
CCACACAGTAATGTGTCTATTGCCTCGGAAGAGAGAACATAAACTTCCTTATAATGTCCATGTTCTTAAGAGTTAATCCAACATCCACTAGAGTGTCCACAATCTCAACATACCTGAAGTATTGTTGATTCATGGTTTCATCTGTTTTAAAGGTGAAGTTCTCAAACTGCAACTTCAGAAGATCCTTCTTGTTCTCCTTGGCTTCAGTTGACCCTCATACATCAGCTTTAGTGCATCCCATAGTTGTTTAGCTGTTTTGCACTTCTTGAAGCCTCTGTATATGGAGTTTGGAAGAGCAGTTTGAAGGATTGTCATGGCCTTCTAATCAATCTCTACTTTCTTTCTATCTTCATCAGAATAATCAGCCACAACCTTTTGAATCATACCACCTCCAGCAGCAGTTGAAGACGTGCTTGGTATGTAAGGTCCCGAGACAAGAAATTTCCACATCCTGGAGTCTTGTGACTTGATGAAACCTTCCATTATTTGGCACCAAGTGTCAAAGTCTTTAGGAGTGATCAGTGGGGACTTTGTCATGGTTCTAGTTTCCATATCAGCTTTAGTGATAGCTACCATTTGAGATGTTAAGTGTTTGTGTGTGTGAGGGATCTTAAGATGGTGAGATCTTACAATTAAGAGCCTGGAATGCTCTGATACCAATTGCATGATGTTTAAGGGAGTTCTGGTCACTTACAATACAACACACGATGAAGATAGATAGTTTAGAACACTTAACATATCAAATAGGGAACTAGTAACACAAGATTAACACTTGGAACACTAACAAATATGAGACAGAACAAGAACAGAAACAATACAAGTATTTTGGTTTTCAAGGGTGTTGTATATTTCTCTCAAGTTCTTTTGCAAGTGTACAAGCATAAAGATAAGTTACGAAGACCTTAGATACTATTAATACATCATACAGTTGGCCATACTTTGAAGGCCAGCTGGATACATGATCTAGACGACAACAAAATCAATGTAGAGTCAAAAGGCTGATTGTCTTTTGACTAGTGACTATTACATGTCATAGCTCACATCCTAATATATTACAAAAAGGATAAAAGTACATAAAGTAGAAAGTAAAGGAGTTAAGACCTCAATGTACAGTATCAAAAGCATGGACCTTTTCACCAATTTGTGAAAGTTGGTGAGTCAACAGAGTTGCAGCGGAAAGGTGGTCTAGCTTTATGGTAAAGTACATAAGATAAAAGCATGTCTTCAAAACTATTTAGAAGATAAACTGTCTTCACTTCTTGGCTTTGGAAGACTTGTCCTTGAAGCTTCGGAAGACTTCACTTTAAGCTTCGGAAGATGTTGGTCTTGGCTTCAGAAGATTTTACACTTAGAATACTTTCTAGTGCATGGTGTAAAACTTCCGAAGTATTCTACTCAGCACTTAGTGTATGCATGCAGAATAGACTTTTGGATGTTATTGGATCTTTTGAATGCATCAGTCTTATACAGAACCTTACAATACCTAAGAGTTAAGTACATCTCAAACACTAATCATCCATCAATGTCAACATACCAGAATGCCTGATAACTAAAACATTACCTGACCCCAAACAATTTCCTTCGGTAATGGCTTGAGAAATTCAATCACATCACGACAACAACTTCTTCACACAACCTTGCCCGAATACCAATTCACACAACAACTTCTTCAATCGGTCAACTATTTGTAATCGGAACCAGAAACAATACTTGGCCTAGCAGTAGCTAGGTGCAAAAGCGAAACTAGGTTTCAATTTAGTGTTGGTTAGAAAAGTTGAGCAATAGAGTCTAACAAGTGTCAATATTTCTTCGGTTTTTCCAGCATCAACAACCAACCGATCAAACACTAGAACTCTATTCCCCAATTCAATTTTATAACTTGAACAAGATCTTGAAACAGAAAGCATTAGACAACATTCAAGTGTTTATTACAAGACCCTAACCACCCACTTTCTTCAAACCGATAAACCAATACATCTACCAATCATCTTTCACTACAATTTTATCTAACCAACGAGTAGCTAGGAACTTCAAAAAATATATTAAACAATACTAAAAAGCCTGAAGCTCTGATACTACTTGTTAGGAACAAAGTGGTGCGATGGAACCAACAAACAAACGAGCACAAGCGAGTAATTGCACAGAAAAAATTAGTTTCCAATGGTGGACCTTAGTCCACGGGGTTATAAGTATGATTTTTCATTAAGCTCATACAAAACTTTACCAATCATTTATGTAGGGTATATATAAATAACAAACAGTTAGAGTTTGCTAACTTAGGTCCCAAAACAATAACATAGACCAAAACCAGCCCCAAATCGTTTTCACTAAACTTATAAACTAGTTACTTTAAACAAGTTATAGCAAAAAATCAACATAAAAGTTCATTTTCAATTACTAAAACAAGGAAACCAATCAATACAACAAATTGCGACTATACTAAAAGGCTAACAAACCAACCGATGTCTATAGGCGATCTATATCAGAAGAAACATTAGTTCTTCAAGTTACCATCCAATCATAAAAACACCCATAACACTTGCTAGTCATGTAGCGTGGATTCGTAGAATGCCTCAATCCTTTTTGTTAAACAAAACACAAAGTAATTTTCATCGTGAATAGTGAATACACAACAATTGATCCATGAAACAATTCTACCGAAGTCTTCAACCCATTACACATCGGGCCCTAGTGATCTTCGAACTACAAAAAAGGCTACATTGGGCACTTAAGTGACCCATGAGGATATTTCCATGGGCCACATGGCATTTTAACACATTTGATCAAAACCATAATAATAATATATAATCCAAATTTGAGCCCAATCTGTTTGTCCAGAGCAAGTTTAACTCTTGGGCCTCCCAACAACATTTTTTTTCTTATTATGGCTTGACCACTGATTTTTTGGTATATGCCAAACAAGTGATGGGGCGTATGTAGCGGTGCATACGAATCGAACGAACACGAACCATGAGCATGAACGAGGTCTTGTTCGTGTTTGTTCATTAAATAAATTAACTTATTTATTAACTGTTTACAAACACTTAAAAAACAAGATTCCTTGTTCATGTTCATTCATCAAGAAAATGAATATGTTCATGAACGGCCACGAACGCGAAAGAACAAACAAAGACAAATGAACACAAATAAATGTTCATGCATAAACGAACACGAACAAAAGCTCATATACACAAACGAATACTAATAATCATACGTCTATTCTAGAATGATATGTATTTCACATTACAAACATTACATAAAATCATCAAAAATAATTCAAAAGGTAAAATATAAAAACCTGAAAATGAATAAACACAAATGAACATAAACGAACACATCATTGAACATTTATAAACCTAAATGAACGTTCACGGACTGTGTTCATATTCATTCGTTTAACTTAACGAACGAAATTTTCTTGTCCGTGTTCATTCAATTACTAACAAACAAACATAAACGAACTTTCCGTCGAATAATTGAGTAAACCTTCAGTTCGTTTGCAGCATTACACATATAACATAATATCCATTTGATTCATAAATGTTGTGGTAACTTAGTTTGGGGAAGGTTTTTGTCGACTAGGTATGACTTAAGGCATTTTCCATAGGTTATTCAGTTCTCACGTTATCTCATCACACTATTACACTAAAAATGTTCTTGTTGTTTTTGTTGTAACTGAAAATCCGACATCTATTACATAATTAGTTATTAAATGTCTAAACTAAAGAAAAAGCGAGATGATATGCAAATAAAGAACATGCTAATTGAATATAACTTGTCATACTTCTATTATGTTATCCTTTTATTATGTAAACTTGGTTATTGTTTCTTATAAAATTCTTTGATTATTATATAAAACTAGTGTTTCCTCTCGCGCTACGCGCATGGAGTTTGGTCGTTTTCCACTATCTTACGTTATGTGACTTTATTTGTTATTGGCTCGGCTCATCGGAAACCACAAAGGTGAATACCGATATACTCCTGCGTGTGTGGGATAAATTATCAGGTTATTAGAATTGGGATTGGGTGGGCAAAATGAAATATTAAATATTTCTAAATATGAAAACGTCGAACACAAACACATTACCACTACTCACTGTGATCCAATTTTCAGAACTTGCATGTGATTCTATCTAAACCACTTGACACTAAAGATAACTTAAAACTAACTTGTAGCTCTAATAAAATCCAAGCAAAAACCTTATGGCAAATTTGAAAAGTCTTAAGACTTTCTTGTAGCATTGGAGTTGCTATTTAATATAGATAATAATTTGTAAATTTTTTCTTTTTAATTTAAAAAATATATACCTTATAAAAGGTATGTAATTCTTATTTTATGTCATTGCTTGTCTAACATTTAATTTACTCTTATATATAAGAATGAAAAAAAAGTAAAAATGAGTATGAAATATAGCAAGTAACCGGTGTTAAGCCCCCCGCATTGCGGCAGGGTGCGTAAAAACGTAGCAAGTTTCACCAATGGCACACCACCATCAGTGTCCACCAACATCGAAAAAACTAGTATAAGAAAAACATAAAAAATAAAATTGAAACGAAAAGTCCAGTTTTTCCCTCGTGCTACACGCTGGGAATTTTGTTGTTTTTTTCGTACTATGTAACATTAGTGTGTTCATTATCGTTATGGCTTGTCGAAAACTATACAATCAAATATACCAAAATCTTTAAATTTTCCCAGTAACCATTGAACCACACCAAAAATACAAAAACCACCCTTAAAAAAATACCAAAATAACCAAAAAAAAATACCAAAACCAACCGAAATTCTTTCCAACAGCATCCTTCTTTTTCTTTAGGCCTTTTTTCTACTACTTTTCCAATATAATTTTTTCCATTTAATTATTTTTTGCTTTCTTTTTTAATATTTATTCCATTTAGGAAACAAGTGTCTAATGAAGTTTGTAATACGCAATACAATATGTGTCATTAACCACATTAATGCTATCGTATACTTTTGATGTAACACACAAACCTTTTGTTAAATTACCTTTTTAAAAACTAATATACCGCAATGTGCGATAAATAATATCATTATTGATATGTTTCTTTTATGTACTTAAGTGTGTTAGGGACCATATGGCAACACGCGTAAGGATGTTCATAACAACAACACAACTAGCGGTCACGCTGCAACGCGCAGACAACATTGCTCGTTTGAAATTAAACTTCAATCCTTATATTATACTATTATTTATATTAAAGAGTAACCAAATACTAGGAGAAAGTTTAGTTTGGGGTTTTTAACTTGGCCTCTAAAGTTTGTGGAGTTTTCACTTTAACCACAAATATCAGTGATAACTTTGATATTCTCATGCTAGTTATTTTAATTCACCAATTAATGCGTGCACAAATATTCAGCTATCGTTTCAATTTACAAACATGACAAAGCAATGACTCACGTCGTTCTTTAAGAAGACACCTACAACATTTTAGTGAGTATTTTTAACAGAAATAAATTCACACATAGATGCTTTATTTTTCTAACCTATCTACTTTCTTACATCAGTGAGTTTTATTATTTTCCCCGCTTCTTTCATTTTCAAAATGAATGTGACAATTGTTATAATTCATTGAAGTGTATACATACACGACATCTAAGTTGCTTCAAGGGTACATTTTTTTTTGTTTTTTTACCAATCTTATGATTTTTCTAAAATTTCAAATGAGTGTTTTGACATGATTTTTTTTCAGGAAGATGAATACTAATGTAATAGTCGTTAAAGCTAAGTTTTACAAATTTTAACATCTCTACCTAGTGGCGGAACTTGAACATATCCGTAGAGGGCGGGGGTAAAATTAATTTATTTTAAGGGGGACGAACTCGAATTTTATATAAAGATTTACACTACCCGATCAAAAATTTACATT
>BJCM01063751.1:0-10797 GCA_018326385.1 Flaveria bidentis
TAGTTAAATAAATAAAAAGGATTATGTTATGCTTTGTCTTGTTTGGGAACTATTTCATGTTTGAGACATATGTTTGTATTTTCCTTTGAAACTTATAATTTTAATATTTACATTTAAATTTAGCATTATGTGGTTGTGAACAATCTTAACCCTCACATCTCGACGATTCTGCCGTCAAGGTTGGGGTGTGACACTAACTTTGAGCCATTTTTTAACTCCATCAACACCCAACTAGGTTTCTTTTTCAGTGTCTAGCATTCATGGTCAATTGAAATCTAACTTTAACAAGTCAAGTGGTTCAAATCAGAAGGTGAAATATTGATGGGTTTTAGGTTGCAAAAGTTTTAGATTGATGGACTTGACAATTGATTTTAACTTTCTGCTTAGTGTTTTGGCCATATTAGTAGTACACGTTATCAATAAACTAGTGGTGTTAACTCTCAGTTAGTAAGAGATCGTTGTAGAAAAATAAGCTTAAAGTTGAAAGTGTCCGTTAACATTTGTTAAGTTTGGTTAACCCCAGCCAATATAAAATTGTAAATATTAAAAGTTGAGGGGAAGAAATGGCCGGTGGTAAATGCTACTGACCTTTCTCTTTAAGTATTAGTATAATATCTGATGTTAACATGTTAGCCCAATTAATACGATTAGTTAAATATGTTAATTGTCGTCACCCTCTTGGTCTAGTGACATCTTGAGTTTATTCCCATTAATTTTGTGTGCATTCAAGTCTTAAAAACATGGGGATTTTAGAACATCTTGAGTTTATTCCCATTAATTTTGTGTGCATTCAAGTCTTAAAAAACATGGGGATTTTAGAAGTGCTTTGTAAGGGGGGTATGTGTTCCTTGTTTAAAAAATTGTTAATATAGTTATCATGTCATAATGAGTTAGGCAGATTGAACTCGTTACACAAGTTTTTAATCGTGTTGTTAACATGACTACCCATATATGATTTATGAACCTAAATTATTTAACTCAAACCCTAACCCGTTTAACCTTACGTCATGTTAACAGGTCGTGTTATAAATTGTTAGCTTTAAGTGGGTCGTGTACGTGGGTTAGCTAATCGAAATCTATACAAACTTGAATTTTATATACGAATTATAACACAATTTGATACACAAAATCAATTTGACACATAATTCCAAACACAAAAAAAATTATTCGTGGGTTGACACAAAACATTCAGTTTGTCTTGAACAACTCTTATTATCTTTTGTATTCTCGCCCTCTATTTTATTAATGTATAAGCAAACATACAAAAATGTACTAAACAATTACTATAAAACTATTATGATTTGATATCAAATTCTCCTTTTAACGTTTAAATTTAGGGGGCAAAAAAGATCCAAGGGCAAAAAAGATAAAATTTAAAATTTAAATTTTAAAAATATAAAGTTTAAAAATATAAGGGTTAAACAAGTTAATGTGTGAACCCATCAGAGCAATCACAGTGAGTTTTTTTGTCTTTGTTTATATAATTACATTAAAAATCATTATATTTTCTCTCTACTTTTCAATTAAATAATACTTTTTATATCCCTATCATTATTTTTTTCTCTCTTCCACTCACATCTACTTTAAAAAATATTAAAAAATTAATAAGAATTGAACAGTGATTCTTTAAATATAACAATCCACAATAATATTTTCTCTATCATTCACTCACAACCACTCAATTCTATTCTATAAAATATACCAAACGCACTCACATATTTTTAAGGACTCCACTATGAACGCTCTCTGTTACTAAATGTGTCAAGGTTTCAACCTGACATTTACCTGCACACGTTTTGATTAAATCTAAACCTATGTCTAAAATGTTACTTTTACTCCTTTAAGTTTTTAAAGTTTCGGGTTACCACTATACAACTTTTACTTAAATAAGTTAAATTCTTATATTCGTATTTTTATATACGTATCAGTATACATTTGAGTTCGTCTACGTTTTGATGTAAATTTTGTTCAGAAATAAGTCAGATCATATAAAACTTTTTTGTGCTTAATTTATATACGCTTTAAGATTATATACATTTCAACGTATGTCTATATGTGTATGTAAATTTTGTTCAGAAATGAGTCAGGTTAAATATAAAAGGTTTCATGCTTATTTTTTATGACGCTTTGAATTTGTCTACTTTTTGAAGTATGTTTTGTTAGAAACGCGTCAAGTCAAATATAATACATTTTCATTTGAAAGTATAAATTTGGGTTACTTTATGTTTCAGCATAAATTTAGTTCGGTAACCAGTCAGGGAGATTGTAATGTATAGTTTATCATCTTGCATACGATGTCTCTGCATTTTTTTTTCATATACGTTTTGAATCGGTTTACGTTCCGGCACAAATTTTTTTGTAAAAATCGAGTCAAATATAATACATTTTTATTCAAGCCTATACATTTGAGTACTCTACTTTTCAACGAAAAATTAGTTCGAAAACGAGTCGGGTCAATCGTAGTACACACTTTATCATGCTGCGTACGACGTCTCCGTAACATGCAGCAGAGTCAATTGTAATATATAATTTATCACGTTGTGTATGATGCCCCTATAACATACGGCAGGTAATAAACTAGTTATAATATGAACCGTGTTTAATTCATGGGCCGTGTACGTGGTTTTTACAAATCCACATCAGACCTGATCTTGAACAAATTAAAAACATAATTCATAGGCCATGCATGTAGATTTTATATGGACCCAATTTATTGTCTTTGATATGATCCACGTGTTTGGGTTTTACATCTAAAGCAAACACAAGTACGTATCTAGCTTGTAGTGAGATTTCTTTCAATCGCATGTGAATTACACAAAAATCAAGCACAGAAGTTATTTAATGCTGCGATTGGTTATAAACTACCTATAATAATCTAGTCTAGGAAGAAAGATTGGTGTAATATAAATTTGATAGTTAATTATTCTCATATCTCTATAACTACGTATGACTACTAACTATTATATACTACTTATTATGTACCTTTTAAATTATCTGCTGCTATATATTATTTCAAAATTTTTAGTATGTCCTCTCATGCTAAACGTTTCACTCATGTTTAATTAGCTTGAAACAAAGCGACAAAAATGATAAGTTGGTTATTATAACGGACGCCAAAATGAGACACTTATTGACTCCTCGGGTATTAACTATGATCTTGTTTACATGTCATCTTTTTCTTGATTCTTTTCATCATCACCGTCTTATTCTTCTTCTTCTTCATCATATAGTTCTTCTACATTGTCATTTTCTTCTTTTATGTTCACTCTTATTATCAACATCTTCTTTTTCTATGTTGCATACTAGTGTTGTATATTCTGTTTGTTATGGATCAGGATTTATGCATGATGTAAACAAAGAAACTAAAATGATTTGGTCATCAAGATCGTTTGAAGCTCTAATACCATAAAGAAATTAAAATACATAGAAAATTGAAACTAGTTATAATAATCTAGGTTAGAGAGAATAATTTGTGTAATATGTATTTCTCGTTTCTAAATAACTAGATACGTTTATATAGACAATGATAAAAACTAATGAGTTACGTACCAACTATTAAATTCTACTTATTATATGTCTTTTATAATACCCGGTGCTAGATATTATTTAACTAGTGGGTTTACCAACCCGCACAATGTCGTGGGGAAAATATACAACACCAAAATAAAGTTTATATACAAAAATATGTTCACGTGGCAACGACTTGAGTTTGGATAAAATATATAGCTAAACATGAATAAAAACAAGAATGGCACAACGAGAATATACAGCTCGGTTAATTAAACATTTTTTTTCATATTCACACTAACTTATAAACTTTATAATGAAATAAATAAAATTGCAAGAATCTAGACACACTTTAATTAACCTTAACCTCTTTAACATAAATACTAGTTATGAAATTTAGTTTGGAATCCAATTATATCTCTTGAAAGAAAATGAAAAGAAATGAAGTGTTATACGTAGGAGTGTGCACCAAGCAACATATTAAGATGTAAGAAAAGAAGGGCCCGAATGAACATATTAACTTGAGTTGTAATATATTTCCAGGCTCTTTATATATAACATATTAAAAAACTAACATTGATGACACCAATCTTTGGATGGTATAATGTGCTTTGTAATCAATTTTTGTAAGTGATGGTGGGCGAAAGAACAAATAGTAAAAGTAATGAATGATAATCATTATAAATTAAATGCTAAAAATAGCAATATGCATAATGCATGTGTGAAGTTTTTATAAAAGAACTATAATACATTTTTTCTGCAATTTATAGTTTGATCAAATGAGAAGGAAATAGAACACAAAACATTTGATCTAACACCTCCAAACCCACACTCCCAAAGTTACCTAATAGAAGTAAAAGGTAACAATAGACCAGACCATGCACTCATATAGTAATTGTTAAAAATGGATGTTGACCATCTTTAACACTCCCTCTCAACACACAATTGGCCTAAACCCATTAACTTGCAGAAAATTGATAACTTTGGCCCAGATAAACCTTTAGTGAATGCATCTGCAACCTGCTCTTTAGTGTCAATCTGCTTCATTTAAACTTCACTAGTTAAGACCTTCTCTCGAACGAAATGGTAGTGAAATTCGATGTGCTTGGTTCATGTGTGGAGGATTGGGTTTTTTGCAAGTTTAATAGCAGACAGATTGTCACAATGAAGTATGATAAGATATGATACTTTCTGCCCCAATTCTCTTAATAATCGAACAAGCCACACACATTCTTGAGTCGAAATAGCAGTTGCACTATATTCGGCCTCTGTGGTCGACAATGATACAGTAGGTTGTCGCTTGCTGCACCATGAGATTGCACTTGACCCGTACATGGTGGTGCACCTTCTTGTATCTGTACCTTCTTGTCAATCTGCTTCATTTAAACTTCACTAGTTAAGACCTTCTCTCGAACACATACCTGGTGGTGCACCTTCTTGTATCTAAATCACCACCGTAATTTGCATCACATAAGCCATAAAACTATGGATCAATCTCCCTCTTGAACCAAACTCCCTGACCGATTGTCGTTTTAACATATTTGAGAACTCTAGGCATAGCAATCCAATTTTGTTTTCTTGGATATTGCATATACCGACTCAAGACTCCAACAGTGTATGAAATGTCGGGTCGAGTCAATTTAAGGTAAATCAAACTTCCAACAAGTTGTCGATACTTTGTTGGATCCTGAAATTCTCTTCCTTGGTCAGAAATTAACCGGATACCTAGGAGCTCCCTTGCACATAAAGCATACAGAATTTATGTAGTAATTCAAAGGAATACTTAGTTTGTGTTAAGTTACCTCATCACACATGTAGTCCAGTTCTAAACCCAAAAAGTGAACAAGTTTACCAAGATCCTTCATTTTGAATCTAATACACACATTCTCTTTGTGTTGCTTGATCTCTTCAAGAGAACCACCAGTAATAATAAAGTCATCCACATAGACAAGCACTATAGCCATATTGTCACCGGTTTCTTTGACAAATAGACTTGGATAGGTGCATGTTAGTTTGAAGTCATTTTGTTCAAGAAATTCACCTATTTTGCTGAACCATGCTCGAGGTGATTGTTTCAGATAGTAGATTGTTTTAGATCTATCGGCCACATTTCCCATCCTTTGCTAACAGCCACTACTAACATAACCCGCATTGTTGTCAGTTTTGCCATTGGGCTAAATGTATCTTCATAACCTACCCCATATGTTTGTGAGAAACCAAGAGTGACAAGACGAGCTTTATATCTCTCGATTTTGCCCTCTGGTCGTTTTAATTTGAACATCCATTTGCATGAAGCTAGACTTACACCTGCTACCTTGGGTGTTAGTTGCCAAGTTTCATTCAAAACTAAATTTGTCATCTCAACCTTCATTGCGTCAACCCACTCGCTTTGAACACATGCTTCTTCATAGCTTTTGGGTTTAGCAACTTCGTCCACTACAAGAGCTACATTAGCATATTTTGGGTTTGGGTGTCTTTCTCTAGTTGACTTTCTCAGATTGGTTCTCAGTTCATGTACAGCTCCAGTGACTTGCATATTGTTGAAAGTATAATTACTTAATCCATAAATACATAGAAGTGTCTAAGTATAGTTAAACTAGTGGGTTGTTTATATAACTAGTATAGAGTTAACTTAGAGTCTAGTATGTAAAGTGTGTGTATGTATAAGGGTATAGTATGTCAAGAAGTAAACTTGATAACTATCAGATAGGGTATATATAGATGTCAAGAGTCTGTAACCTTTGTATCATCAAACATTCATAATCACATACATCATTTGTTCATATTCTCTCAAGTTTCATACACATTCATATTCATATTCAATCATCAAGAGTCTAACGATCATAAAGGGCCAACAATTGGTATCAGAGCCTAAGGCTCAAATCTAATTAGTGACTTGTTCTTGAAACTGCAATCAGAAGACCAAAATCGTTTCAGAAGACCCAAAACAATTCAGAGAACAACAAATCGATCAGGATAATCAATTACGTGTTGTTAAATCGATTCAGGAGTAAATCGATTACACAAATTGTTTCAGAAGGGTAAAAATGATTCCGATAACAACAAATCGATTAGATAATTACTTAAGAGTTGTTAAAATTGATTCAGTGATAAATCAATTTAGATCGATTGCAGAATACAAGAACAAAAATCAAATAGAAGAAGCCACAAATCGATCAGATAATCGATTTCGCGTTGTGAAATTGATTTCAGTGATAAAATCAATTCAGTCCAATTGTAGAAGATATTTGGAATCAAAGAACGAGAAGAAATCGATTCCATTAAATCGATTCAGAAAGAGAGACAATACCAAATCGATCAATTTTAATCGATTCAGCAGTGTTAAATCGATCAGTGGTAAATAGATTCAGAAGTACAAGTTGATTCTGTTTCAAATCGACTCAAACCGAGAAGAAGAAAGCAAATTGACTTAGGATTTAAAGAGAAGAAATTGATTTAGAGGAACAAATCGTTTAGAACCGTAAATACAAGTCGATTCAAAGGGATAAATCGACTTAGACCAGAGAAGAAGACGACTTTGGAAAATTAAGAACAATCAAAGTCAAAGAAGAGCAAATCAACTCGGATTCAGTCAATTCAGAACCCGAAAGTAATCAAAATTGATTCAATCAAAAATCAATCAGAAAAAGGAAGAAAAAAATGATTCGGACCAGACAATAATTAATCGATTCAGTGAAAGAGAGAATAACCATATCAATAACGAACTAAAAGATAGAAGACTTACCAGTTAAGATTGAGAGAAGTTGATGCCGCCGTCGTGCTTGCCGAAATTAAGTGGTGTGATTTAGTTGTCGTCATCCGAGAATCAAAAGAAGAGAAGGTTTGTTGCACTCCTCCTCGTTGTTCGTAAGTCTTAGATAAAGAATAAAAGGGATTTTGCCCAAATTGTGTTTTGTGTTCGTAATTTTTGAAAAGGGATCTTTTATTTCTAACACCCAAGATTTTAAATCAACACCCATGTATCCTATACGTCGCGTATGGGTCCATACGCCGCGTATAGGGTGGATTGTTGGGAAAGTTATCATTCCCTATACGCCGCGTATGGGTTCATACGCGGCATATAGGGTATTCCCTAACAAGACCATGACAGACGCGTGTTAGACTCGTGTCGGGGTAGCTATACGCCGCGTATAGCACCATACGAGGCGTATAAGTTCCCAATTTTTTTGTCATTTGCTGAGAAGCATGCCGAACCTATGCGCCGCGTATGGACCCATACACAACGTATAGGTAAGGATGTTTTTTATATATTATTGTTTATAAAAATTTTGCGTATAAAAATTGGTGTCGGCTCTAGTTTGCACGTTAAACTTGAGATTTTGCGTATAAGTTATGTTTTGTAACTTATTAATCAATAATTTTAAATCTTAATTAACCAATAAAACATATAAAATAAACATTAAATGATAATATAAATAATGAAGTTTTTAAAAACATAACAAAAGGAAAGTACAATTAATAATATAAAAAACTATAGTGAATCTGGGTAATGTCGAGGCGGTGGCAAGTCTGGAGGATCAATACCAGCAGCACGGGCTCGTGTAATCTCAAGCTGAACGTGTCAATCCATAAGATCCTCAACTCGATCGAGCCGGCGACCCTGATCCCGTTATCTTGTAGTAATCTCTAGCATAAATGTCTCCATACGTGCAGACAGCCTCAATCTCTATAAATATGTTGAGGGAACTGTGGCTGAGGTGGCAACTGATGTGTTGGCGGCTGGTCGTGTTGCGGCTGGTCGTGTTGCGGCTGATCATGCGGAATATGCTCCTGCTGTTGCTGTGGATCGTCGACGCTGACCTTGTGAACAGGTGTCGGCTGCCAGATCTCACCAGGTCGAAGAGAGAACCGTATGCCACCCGGAAACTTGCGTATAATACACATGCCGAATAATGTACGACGATCTAATCTCACCGGCTCGATTGGAGGAGATACGCCAGCAAAATGGCGAGGAAGATAACTAAGACAACGTGCACTAATCGTAATGTACGTGCCGCCATACATCGCTCCTCTCTCCTGGCGATGATAATAAGAAGCGTAATACTCTGCCAAACATCTCGCCAGTTTGCAGCTGTTCCCTGTAAGGAAACAATATAAGTAATATAAGTAGGGAATGGTACACCACTCCTGACTCTTGCCACGTCCTGTGATGGATGTGGCGATCATGCGATGCAAGTAACAAATGAGAGGATCTCTAATGCCAGTGACCCTGCCCTTAGTCCTCTGAAACGGACCTCCGGAAATTTGAGGCCACCAATCTCTCAATCGGGTCTCCTCAATCTCAGTAATTCCCTCTGTAAATAGTGGGGTAATAGTCTCCGACTCAAAATAAAGTCCCGAGAAAACGACAAACTGCTCTATCGACATCTGATGTGAGCGTCCACATAGCATAAATGAAATATCAGATTGTAGATCGTCCTCTTCCATCTCATTAGGACGAATATAAATAAAGGTGGATAAAAACTCCACCGTCAGCTCCTAGTAAGAAGGTAAGAATGCGAGCTCAAATAAACGACTCCATGGCGTATTATCTCCGATAATACCAGCAAGTCTATCGTGCTCCCCAAGCTTGGCCATCACCTCCCAATCGATTGCCTTTTGATAACCGATATTCATACGAACAAATTTTGAGCACTTTGCATGCTCAATAGACTCGGGCTCAAACTGTAGCTAAGGATGATTGGCAATAACATCAACGTCAGCCTCAATCTCAGAATCGGAAGACATATCTGCATAAGAAAACGAATTTTAAGATGATGATTGCACGTATAAACCTATACGCCGCGTATAGAGCTATATGCAGCGTATAGACCTATATGTCGCGTATAGACCTATACACCGCGTGTAGGCCACCCACGTATGGTGTGTTAGCTGCGTATAGCCCACCTACCCACCCAACCAAACCCATCTTCAACCTATGAACTATACGCCTCGTATAGTGCTATACACCGCATATAGTTCATATAGCAGTTTTAAATCCACGTTTTTAACACATAAAACACTACTTTAACGTTTAAATTAGCGTACGATTAATATAATAAAGATATAAGAACAATAATACATACCTGAATGTAGAGAAATCAACGAACAATACATGTAGTATTAGACTATATGAGAGAGTTTTTTGGGTTTGAAAATGTGTGATAGGGTCAAAAATGAGAAAAACCCGATTTTAATTCGTATAGTTATGCGTCGCGTATGGGTCCATACGTAACGTATAGTTGCATTTATTACTTTTTTAATTTTTTTTATATATGTTTTGAATTTTGAAATTTGAAAAAATTTTAAATTTTGAATTTTGAATTTTGAATTTTAAATTTAAACTATTTTAACATTTGAATTTTAAATTTAAATTTTATAAATATAATACAATACATAATAATATAATACAAACATATTAAATTAAAATAAATTTATATAAGATGGGGGATCTCGGTTATCTTCTATTATTACGTTGTATTCCGAGATACGACTCCTATACATAATCTCCTATTCTGCAACACGTACGTTTCGGTTAAGAATCCAAAGATTACTTAATGTAGGCATCGGATAATCTCCATCTAATTTAACGTGGACGAAATGATTATTGTTGACATGAACAATCGACACAACATGATGAGGCATCATACTGTTCGGATCAACCCATAAGGGGAAAAATGTTTGACAACCTTTATTGCTTAATAGATAAAGAATAACACCAAACCTTTGAGCAATTACTATTCTCATATATGGCATTATCATCCAATGTTCTTCTGACGCCGATTCCATACGTTGCCAATCTATTATGTGACGCAAGTCATTATACTATCCGGCGTACAAAGTATCGAAAACTTCTATGTAATTCAATTCATGTGTGTCCAACTCCTCTAAAAGTTGTTGCCGCACATACATCCACTTATTTTCATTAAACACCAACCCTAAATGTCACACCCCCGCTAAAGCGGAAACACGGGAATGTAACGAGATGGGATCGTCATAACACATGGTATACATTAGAGAAGCAATATAAAAATGATGACAAGCGTGTCATGACGTCACCCAAACACAAACTGAGACTTGTGTCGTGTTAGTCAATATTCACGACAACATAGCCATAAGCATAACACAAAGATGATCACAATTCAAGTAGTAAGACATTGTTTAATTTCCCACAACCCGGGAACAAGTGTCAAACATGCAAGTAATAGTTCAGACTACAACAAGGATTACAAACGTAAGTTTGTACAAAAATGTTTAGTCTTAAAATGCATCCTAGGGTCTCCTCTACAA
>BJCM01063752.1:0-25876 GCA_018326385.1 Flaveria bidentis
TAGTTTCAGCTGTTTGTGTAATCAGTTAGATGTCTCTATCAGGAGATATCTGCTGTCGTCTCATTCCTCTATAAAAGGAATGTTTGACCTAATTTGTAGCTGCTGAAGCTTGCGAGTAAATTAATACATTATCTTTGCCGAAAACTCACTCTTTATAGCCGTCACTGTTTGATTGAATATTCTTTGTGTTCTTGCTTTGATTTCGTCTAATTTTTGTACGATTCCGCTGCGTATTATAACCTAATTGTTCAAACCAGATCGTCGATCCCCAAGAGTTAGATATATTAGTTTTTGAATCTTGCTTCTACTTGTTTTCAGTGAGTTAACTAGGAAATGCAGAATTTAAATATCATATTTGAATCTTGCTTGTACTTGTAATCATTATAACATTGTAAAGGTCATCTTAAAGCACATTGTGATTCTTTAATTTGTTTGTTCTCGTTAGTTAGCTTTAATTTGTTTGTTCTCGTTAGTTAGCAGGGTATTTGGTCCCTTGAGTTTTCTATATCACAACTTGCATGTTTTGTTTTTATGCTACTAACACTAGATAATAACAACCACTAAACAGTGCAAGCATGTATGCAATAATTCCATCTAACAGAGTATCACGTTCGAATCTTGTTTCCACTGGTATCCACAATAGTCTCCTAAGGGTCATATGTCCAACAAAGTATATGATCTTATTGGTAAGTAGAACATTAATAGGATCTGTCAGTATACTGTTGTAAATTACGGAAATTGTAATTCTTTTGGCGCTAAACGACTGCGAAGCTTCAAGAAACTCCACATAATTGGTAATTAATTTATTAGTGGGGTTTGCTACAGTTTTCACTATGGCACTAATAAATGCATGTCCCCTGTGACCATTTATGAGCATTTTGCATTGCTAGTGCCCACATCACATGGAACATAAGTCAAGAGGCTCATTTGGAATGTAATGTGGTTGGGTCTTGTGGCTCCTATTTCGCTTTAAAAAACACACTTACAAACTCACAAAAGAAGCCAGGTGTTTGAATTGTGTGTGGTGGGGTTGGTTGGTGTGAGTGTGTATCTTGAGTTTATAGAGATTTACATTGAAATGAACAAATTACTTATGATTAAGTTATCTATTGATGTAAACTATTGCTTGCAACAAATCATGTGATATTGTAAATTATGTTGTATGTAAAGTATTGTTGCTATTATATACAGGCGCGTCTTGTTACCTTTAGAATAGTCACAAATTCCGTCTGGATGACAAAATAAACATCTTAATAAATAGTTATATTGGTTTGTGTGATATCGTTAAACAAAGGCTTCACCCTTTAAACCATTGCCAAATGAAAACCACAACTCTCATTAGTTGCAACCAATCTGAACCTATGTGTTTCTTGAAACAAACTGACGCGAACCATATGACCAGTGGATGTTTTGAGTCTTTTAAATTCCACGTTTTTTGTCTTCTTCTTTTTAGGTGTCTCCCTTTTTCTATTAGTAATTATAAGTGATGATGAAGAAAACTTTGGAAAGAAAAGTAAGAATTAAAGTTCTAGTTAAACAAGACAGTATCAATTTATGTAATATTGAATTCATAATGAATGAAATGAAAGTGATTTTGACATAACGTTGATTGCAATCCTTTCTCTCATACCTAAAAAAATATGAAACTAATATTATTATATTATAATGGATGTTTCAATACAAGGTTATTAGGGGGACAGAGTGGCGCGATGGTGGAGCCGGGGAGAGCCCGGGGAAATTCGGGCTGGCCTGGAAAACCACGCCCCTAGTCACGAGAATTACTTGGCCCACAGCCCGATGAATTTTCACCAGGATCTACAGACTCTATTGCGTGCATATATGACCGTTAAACTAGGAAAAAGTGGAAAAGTGAGACGACAACTTGTAAAATGATAAAAAACCCTAGGAAAATAAAAAAAACTGATGTGCCGCTGAGGTGTCACACGAGAAAAAATGAACGGTTGTCAGTTTCCTTAAAGCATCAATAACCATTTATGTGGATTCTTGTCCAAATTTTTTTTTCAAAATAAAAAACGCCTCTTCATTCTCTCATCCAATTTTCACGTAATTTATCTTAAACACTTTTGTTTAATTCGTATCTCCAATCTCCTTCCTACATCATCCATTTTAGAAAATCCTCTCCATGTCTCCTCCGCATAAGCCAAAAAATACCTTAAAAAGTAAAATACCAGCATTTATCTGACTTTCACTATATAATAATTGATTAAAAAAAATCCATTGATGCATACTATCAAGATAAGGAAGAACAATAATAATAATAATAATAATAACAATAATAATAACAATACAATTATTTGAAAACAAAACCAAAATCAAGATTCAAAAATGACAAATTCACTTGACCAAAACTATGAGTTTTGAACATATGCAAGTGGACCTCACTAATCTCCCTCTAATAATAATAATAATTGGTTTCCAAAGTAAATGTCATGAGTTATAGTCTTACTAGGTGCAATATGTTTTTAGTAGACTAAGAATTTTATCACAGTAAGCCTTTAGGTGGTGGGTTTCCCTTGGAATGGTGGACGAGCCGGGTTACCAGCGCTATCTGTGTTCGCGGGCGTGGGTGACCTTTCGCCATTGGATTTATCCGGGTGACTAGGCTTAAAAATTATTCGTTGGCCGTTCAAAAAAAGTAATAATAATAAAATAAAATAATAATAATAATAATAACTTCTTCCTCTATACAAATGGCTCTCATTTCTCCAAGTTGCAGGTTTCTTATCATCATCTTCCTCAAATCTCACATTTTTCTTCATCAATCTCCTTCAACATCACCTTCTGCAACTCCAAATTCATCTTTCTTCAACACCCATCAAATCTTTTTCACTCTGCAATCTTCTTGATTGATCTTGATTACATTACTCCGTTAAAATGCATACCAACGATTCATCTTTCGTAAGTCTAACACTCCAAACGACGAATAGTTTTCGCGATGTATCGTTTTCATCCTACTTGAACAACGCTGAAGAACAAATGATTCGAAAGCTCACGAATCAAGCTTCAGATCCCACAAATGATCGCCATTGTCGTAGCAAATCTGATGAAGACGAAGAGCTTGGTGTTTTTGGTGCGGAGAAGTACTTCAAAGGGGAAATTGAAGATGATGAAGATAAGAACGATCAACGATTCGTTGATACGTATGATATTCGAAGCAATTTGCATCAACGGGAAGAAAAGCTTGAAGAATTTGATCAAAACTTACGCGTCAAACTAACAAGTGATCAAACGAATGGCCACACGCCAAGTGTTCGATCAAACATTAGTTGTACTAGTCGCATCGGGTTGTTACCTAGATCGAAACCAGGTTCGGGTAGCAAAACCCTAAATTTTCTTGCTAATTTGGGCTGCAATTGTAAAAAATCGACTCAAGTTAGTGAGAAAAGATTGATCAAATCGAAAGAAATCACAAAGCCACACACCCGAATGCTCGAATTCAACCCTAAAACTGACGTATTGTCGAGTAAATCAGAAGAAAGGAAAGCTAAAAATGATTATTTTAGCTTTCCTGTATTGAATTCGAACGATCTGAATTCCAATTCGAATTCAGATCGTTCGAATTCAAAATCTACAAATTTGGCGGGAAAAGTTCAAGTAGACAACAATGGGGGTAGATTATCCCTTGGGAAGAAGCTGAGTTTGTTGAACAATTGGGAATCTGATATTCCGACGGATGACGAGATGTACATTCCGTCAATCGGAATGTACAACGACGTCGTCGTTGATAGTGATTCGAGCTCTGATCTGTTTGAGATCGAGAGTTTTTCGACCACCGGAAACTCGTTTACAGCTCCTCGTGAGTCGGAGTCAAACTGTTATGCACCGAGTGAAGTCAGCGTCGATTGGAGCGTTGTAACGGCAAGCGCCGCTGACTTCTCGGTGGTTTCCGACTACGAGGAGCTGAGAGCTGGTGGTGGTGGTTGGAGAATCTCCGGTAGAAACGATCGGGTTACGGATCCAAAAGATGATCAAAAGAAACGGGTGGGGATTCTTTCGGGTTGTGTGAGTCATAAGGCGGTGAGAGTCGCTGGAGATGAGTGTATGTTTAGTGGGGGAATGATTTGACCCGATTTGATCCGAAATGTAATACGGGTCGGGTGTGTGCCCGATAATATAGAGTTGAAAGGAAGGTATGCTTCATAATACTTGTACATTCGACGGTAAAGTAAGTTAGTAGAAATTTACATAAGTATTTAGAATTTTGAATAATATGTATTATTGTTTCCTTTTTTGTTTCTTTTTTTTTAAATAAGAAACGCTCACACCCCCGTTAAATATGACACTATTTTATTGCTTACTTCCTGTGATTTGAATTCACACTAATTTTTTTGTTTAGGGATGAATGCTATTTTATTTTATTTTTTTTGTTTTTTATATATTTATAGAAACAAACCTTTATCACATACCCTCGTAAAAAATAAAAGATAAACAAACTAATAAAGTCATTTGTGACCGATTCAACATCTCACATTTTATATTAAATAAAAAAACTTATAGATGCTATACGATAAATTAAATGTTCATTGTTTTTTCTATGACATTCGAAAACCTTATAACATTTTCGTGTAATAAATGGTGAGATCTAGGATAGATGACAAATTAGAATTAAAGTTATATTCAAAAACCTTATAACGGTTGGTGACGTTCTACCTACAAAATTGCAATACACTACTGGTTTATAATAGGTTTATTCTAACCCATGCATATAATATATGCTAGGTTAGTCCTCGTGTAATACACGAGTTTAATAAATAAAATATTAAATACTTATTAATAAAAATTTATGGATTATAAAATCATTTTTGAAGATAAAATATGATTATAAGTATGTATAAATAGCTACTTTAAGTAAATATATAATAATGTATTTTTCTTAAACTTTTATTTTATAAAAAAACTATGATTTTCAAATATATTGTTTTAAGAAAAATGGTTTTTTTAAATTCATTGTATTCTGTATTTTATAAATTTTTTCTTTTTAAAAAGTGTGTTTTTAATAAAAAAAATAGGTTTTAATTTATATATTTTTTAATTTGAAAATGGTATGAGTAATATTATTAATATTCAATATTATTATTAATAATATAAAGAAATGAGAATGTAAGTATAATGCTATCTACAAAAGTTTCACGCTTATTTTAGTTTTCTTATAGATAAATAGATAGGCTAAATACTAATTAAATAAACGAAATAAATTTTAAGGTAAAATATATATGTAAAATAAACATGAATAGTTACGGTATAATATTTTAATGTAAAATAAAATTAAAATTATAATATAGGTAATAGTTCAAGAAATAAATCAATTATAACATTTTTTTAACTCTCTTATGTAAATAGTTTCATTTTTAACATTCGTTTTCATATAAAAAAATACTTTTTATAAAAATATTTTTTTAAATATATTATTTGTAATTATTTTGGTTATTTTAATAAGACTGTTTTAAAATATTTCACCTGTTTATAGTTTTTTTTCAAAAACAAAACGATTTTAAAGTATTTTGTTTAAATAGTGTTTAATGTTTTAGAAAATTTCATATTATATAAAACTTTAGTTTTTGTTATTTAAATCTTAACTAAAAGATATTATTTTTTATTTTCTTGATAAATTCTATTCTAAAAAAGATAGTTTGATTTTCAAAAAGATCTATAAAAAAAATTTTTAATAAGAGAGAGAAATTTTTATGAGTGTTTAAATTAATATAACACCCTTTTAAATTAAAAATTGATGTGTGAATATTTTAAAAATAAACAAATAACAAAAACATAAGTTAAGAGAATGAGAAGTGGTACGGAATTTTTTTCTTTATTAAAGGCCGGTTATAGATGTCATCTCCAATAGATACAAACATGTGTGTAATGATGTGCATTATTGTAAATGATAAAGATACAACGTTTAATATATCATCTTCAAATATAAAATATCATGTATATGGTAATATAATATAAAAAAAATTATATATTTCATACACATTCGGTTTTATGGAAGGGGGGCCTCCCTTTCAAATTTCTGCTGAAATAAATTAATGTTATCCATCCATCTCTCTTTGTTTAATTGCAAGAATAATTCCACATGAAGAACAATATTAATATGCTTAAAAAAACATAAAATAGCTATAGGATTTATGTAATGTTTATTTTTGGACTGATCCGGCTGACCGGATAACTCGGTCAATGGGTTAGCCCGTTTGATTTCGGCTTCGAGCCTGGCTGACCGGGCTGACCCGGCTGACACAGACCTTGAAAAAAAATGTGCTGACCGGCTGACCCGCAGGCCGCGGCCCCCTCGCGACCCACAGGCCACCACCCCCTCCGACCCGCAGGCCGCCGCCCCCTTGCGGTGGTGGTTCCGACCGGTGATGTGACTCCGGTGGGTTTTGTTACTTAAATAATGAATCGTTTTGGTTCCAGTCAGATATTGAATCAAACAGTCAAATTTCAGTAGATGCATACCCAGTCAGAACTTCTAACTGGGTCAGCTTCTGACTCAGTCAGATCTTACACAGTCAGTGTAATCAAACAACCTCTTAGTAAGTTCTTGATTCTTGCTATTTTTTAAAGCCGTCAATTAGTATGATCTGTTAATGTTAAAATTTTGTACATTGTTAATAACCACATAGGGAAGTTATTTTGGTTATTTCATCTTTCTAGACATGTATTCACTTTTTAAGCACGCACCACATGTTGTATTCCTAATAACACTATGTATTATTCTAGTTCATAATTGGGTGTATATCTTTTCTTTCATTATGATTTACATGATTATAAAAGCCTTCTTAGAGACCTCAACAAGCAACACTTACCACCAATACGCTTTCAAGTCCGAAAGAAATAACCAGAAATGAGTCACCTGCCAAAAAAACTTCTCATTGAGATATTTCGATAGTTAAATGGAATGCCCACAATCAAAATGTTGGAGGTCTACAAGGTGCAACTTTTGATGTAATTTTATCCTAAAGAATCTAAAAATTGTTTTTTTTAGAAAAACCTACCAAAAATACATATATTATGTAACTTGTGTAGTATTAATGTAAACTTTACATTATAAGGAAACAATCATCACCACCCTCTCTCTCAAAAATGAGTCGTGCCACCCTCTCGTCCACCTTTACGTGGCTCCAACATCAACATCAACTCCCTTGACCTAATCGACGACAAATGGTGGCTACGATTAACCCCATTTATTTCTTATTGAAACAATAATCAACCACCCATCTTGAAATCGATTGGTATTTCATAACATCATAGGATTTAATGTAATACTCCATACTAACAATGATCGAGGGGGGTTTCTAGTTTCTATAACTAAATGTACATGTAAACTAAATATATGGCATGACATAATTGAGATTAATTAGGATGAACAATTTCACATAATTATTCAAGATGTGTGTTAACATTTAAAAGTTGATCCAATGGTAAGCAATTTATTCCTCCTAAAGCAATTATTTCATGTTCAAAATCTAGCTACATTGATTTTCTATTATAACCTTTTAAGGCACCCACCTAACAAGCTGTGACTTATTTTATTTCGTTGTTAGTAGGGTATTGATGGATCATATCAGTTTACTATTTAATAAAAGTGAGTAACATGAATAAATTGATAAAATTTTATATTCCTGGCACATAAATATAATACGTCTCAAGCTTCATACATTAGTTATATTAATAAATGTTTGATACAGATTATGTATTTGCCCATACTATAATAAACTAAGTATTCATTTAAGTTGACACCATTTCTATAATGCATGTGCCATTAATATCGAACAAGGAAACAACTCATTTTCAAAGAGGGTCTATATATAGTTCATAACTTTTGCCTTAAAAATTTTCACCTTATGTGGATTGAAAAATTATCGATTGAAGATGTTCTTATGTGAATGTTGATATTATACAATATTATATTAGATATAATTGTAGAAGTACATTATTAGCCTCAAAATATCCAATGATTAATGACCACATGTTTGCACCACTTACATACTTTTTGGACAAACCTTAACACATGAACTGAGGTTTTTAAATTCCAAAAATTGTTATTAAAAAAACAATATAAGCTTGATTGGGTATTACTATTGGGGAACAAGGTCCATGGCATGGATCAGAAAAGGGAGGTGGCATATATATCTTAAAATCTATATTGTTTCTCTAATAATTTCTGGTATTATAATACATTTTGAAGGTTTTAATCATATGTAAATAATCTTCATTTAATAAATAAGTAACTTAAGTTGTTATATGTAAACTCTAGATTTTTGTTTCTCTGTCTTAAAATTTTAAAATATAAATCTTTTTATTATAATAATTCTTTTAAAACTTAAACCATAAGAAAATTTCAATTACATCTTATCTTAAAATATAATTCTAAAATTTTAAAATATTCATTATTTGTTAGTTATTTGTCGTAAATGTTTATCATTCATTATGTCACATATGAGTGATGATATCTAACATATAAATATTTATAGGAAGTGCTGAAATACAACAAGTTGAATTTGTTTGACCGATGTAATACATAAATTTCTAATCTAGTCGGATTACATATAAATAACTTCCTATTAAAAATATAAAATAATGCACTCCAAGAGTTCATTTGCATATTTGGTCCATACAAAACATGAAAATATGAGTGGTCATAGGATGTTGGTTAAATCTAAATTGACCCAATAATATTGATTTTCTACAAAATATATTTCCTAAAAAGTTCCAAAGTAAAAAATACGTAACTTTAGTTGTTTATTTGAAACTGTTAATATTAAATTAAAATGTTTGTCATCGAAATATACATCATGAACTTGTCAAGAATTAGTTAGTTTGGATAGATGCAATATCGGAAATGGGTCAGATTTTAACAAACAATGAAACAGTGCTCTATTTTACTTTTTTCTTTGACTATTTGCTCCTATCGTGTTGATGTTGCTTCATACTTGAGACATATTTTTCTCGATATTGTTAGAACTTAAATTATAAAATAGCAAACAAACATTCCAAACAACATTATAAAACATACACAGTTATGTGTTTGTCAATAGAATTATACTGGTTTCATAGTTTTAGAAAATACAAAATTTCTAAGCTAAAGATAAGCCTCCAATAGGCGCTTTTCCTCGCGCTAGCCCTAGCAAGAAAACTTTGTTTGTTGCCAAAGCTACTAGTGAACCCGAAATAGACCAATGATTTAATCATATTTAGTCTTTAATATATATTTTCAAATTTATATTATGTTGAAAAAATGCAAGTACATATGTGATCTAACTATATAAAATATATTATAAAAATAATATTATATAAATATATATATAGAGAGAGGTTTTGAAATACAAAGTTTTCTAAAATTGTATAAGTATTAAAATGTTAACACGTGTTCTCTCGACATATCATTTAAAGTTTAATTATTTACTATCGTAACAATAGATTTTCTTGATCATTCAATCTAAAATATAATAAATAATAATATTTATCACTTTTTTAGTTTTTTTCTTTTTTAAACAATAACCCCACCAAATAGATATATTTGTTTGGTGTGTGAGGATTTGTTTTATTAGGCACAATCTAACCGTAATAATTGATACGTTTCATTTTATTCTTTAAACTCAACTTTGTGTTTCCACAATTTTGGTTTTTAGATATTTATAGTAAATGATAATTTATTTATATTAACTGTAGTAAATTTGATTATTTCCTTTTTTGTAAAAAAAATTATTTACTCCTTGTTAACTAAACATTCCAAATCTTTTCCTACTAATATATTAAAGCGTTCGGTTTGAAATCTGTCTTTTTAACACCAAAATTTAACCTCAAAGCAGTTACCTTATCTAATTGTTACAACTTCAAGTAATGAAAACATATTTAAACGTTATTCCAATAACTCTTACATTCGATTCATGGATGGATTTAAATAGATAGTATAGATGTCACATGACACCAATAAATAATTTTCGTGTATAATATTGTATTTAATGCTTGTTTTTCTTGTGTTATATACGTATCTGACACTTTACTAATACTAATTCATGAAACATTTCCATACACAGATTATATCAAATAATAAGTCTAAATAACATTTTAATGGATATAAATTTTGAGAAATAGAAGGGGACAAAGCACATGAAGAGTGACTCTCATACTTTGTTTAGCTCCCTATTTGTGCAACATATGACCCTTCTCTCCTCTTCCCTTGCCAACTTAAACTTTGCTTTCTCTTTTCTTATAATTTTGGTATAAATGATTATAAAAATATCTTCGGGTTGAGGGTTTACGTAGTCCGTCGACCAATCGGATTGTCAGTCCTACAGGTTCAGGTGTTCGCTGGTCCTCTGACCTCTGAGATTTTTTTATTAATAAGGACATCTAACATGATGTTATGTGTGTGTAAACAAAATTTATTGCCACACAACTTCCTTTTTTGATTGCCATCACTTCCTCAACCCAACCCAATGCTTTCAAAAGCACTCTGCTTATAAACAGTTGATCTATTCACTTGGTATTTATCATGTTTCAATACTTAACATTCACATATCTATTCATATCTTTTCTCTTCATTTTGTTTCCTGGTGTTTGCAAAATCTAGTGTACAACAAACAAACATGATTGCATCGGAAGCATCGTTCTCCTACACGAATGAGCACACGAAAGAAGAGCGATTCATGCTTAAAATCAGGAAAAACAAGGTAGAAGATGACGAACTCGGGGTTTTTGGAGCCGAGAAATACTTCAAAGGAGTAGTAGATGAAGAACTTTTAAGAATAACTGATAACGGTGCTCATTATGGTTCAAACCGACCACGAGAAAAACATGAAGAACCATGCCCGAAACCTAAACCGAAAACTCCGTCAAGCGTTTGTTCAGAAACAAGTTGGAATAGCAAGAAAGGTTTGTTAGTATATAATGGACCTAGTGACAACAAACATAGCGTCAAAAGCTTGTTAGCGAGTCTAGTATGCAGTTGCATCGGCAAAAGTTCAGTCAAGATTAGCGAAGCCAAACAGCCCGTTAAAGATGGTGTTTCGGGCCAGAAAACAAAGTGGTTGTCGAGCCAACGGGCTGATGAGGATGTTAACATCAAAGGAAAAGATTGTTTCACGTTCCCGGTGGTGAATCATCTAATGGCGGATGTGAAGATGCCCGAGCTGCCAGAAGTTGAGCAAGAACCAGAACAGGAGAGGAAGCAAACGATGTTGACTTGGAACGGGTTAACTCCAAGAGCGGAAGTTCTAGACGTTTCTAGAAGCGGAGGACAAAGCGATGCAGGAAGTGATGGAAGCTCGGATTTGTTTGAAATCGAGAGCTTCTCAACTAATGAGAATAACTTGTTTCTTACTCAACAAGCAATCAAGAAAAACACTTATGCACCCAGTGAGGCGAGTATCGACTGGAGTGTCGTGACTGCCAGCGTGGCAGAATCCCCGACTCCTAAGGATCTGGTACCAAGAAATGTGAAAGGTCCGGGGATTCTTTCAGGATGTAAAAGTCATAAAGCAGTGAGAATTTCAGGTGATGAACACCGTATAACCAGTGGTGATGAGAAAGCAGCGGTTGTGCCTCCCGCCAGGCGTGAGTGGTGCCACCAGTTGGACCTCCCCACACCAGTAGCGAAAATACAAGCAGACACTAAATTGATTTGCACAGGGTCTGGTCTGCACATAAGTCACAATGGATTTGGCGTTGCACGTCCAATTCACAGGACGCATTCTACGCATGCATCAGAACAACACTTGTACATGAAATGATAATAAACAGAGGGTGTTTGAATTTATGTTATGTAATTGAATAATATTATGATTACACGTTATTTTGAAGTTTGCTAACGAATTATTTTTACAAGCGGTTTTATACTAGCTGGTATTCGTACCAGCTACAGAACATTTTTATAAATTTTGATAACATAAGAATTAGGTGTTGGCAAAGACCAGACCAAACCAACTAAACCATGGCTCAATCCATAACTAGAACTAGCCTGGAACCGGCATGAAATATGAGACTATCATTCCTATGAGTAATCCATATAATATCCGTTAGACCAGGTGTTGTCGACGGGGAGAATAGGGGCGCTATCCATATGACCTTCCACCTTGGTCGAGCACACCACAACATACTGGCGCGATCAAGCGGGCGTAAGGGAGGTCGTGAAGCGTGAGTGAGAGCCCCTGATCACCTAATCCACTACACGATCAGGCTACTTGATCAGAGGCTTTATCCAGTGTCCGGTCAACATCCAAATAGCGTCACATGACATAATATTACAAAATAACCCCACAACACACATGGATAGAACACCTGATAGAGCCCCTCTACAACACAGCCCTTATGGCCATTTTGTCTAGTAATATAAAACATTTAACAGCCAATGTTGCTAAAATAGATTATATTATGAGCATGCATACTAAATATTACTATGTAAAAGTCTTAATGAAGAAGGTACATGATATGTAAGAAGTAACATCTACTTTCAGGCATCACAGGTCTAAACATGCAATTAATTTTAGGTCACTTTCAGCAAGGTTCAGATAAACAAGAGTCACAAGAAAGTTATCTTCATATACCCATCAGTGAACAAATCACACCTATCTGTCTACACAAAATGACATTGAAATTTTACCATTTTACCCTTTGTGTGCATAATAACAATCTCACTCTCTCAGACAACACATGTCATACCATCTGTGTATACGAAATTGTTTAGATTATGCTATATAACAACAAATTATTTGTTAAGATATTTTAGAAGTGGAAAAGAAGTGTTTTCAGGTCAGTCTAACACTTTTTATATGAGCCCTTTTTGACCCGTTATCCTACCCATCTTGCTCGACCCACTTTTAACAGAAAACTTCAATTAGTAATCCTACGTGTGTGAATACACATGTGTGTCAAGGACCAATAGGGTCAAAAATAGTTCTACCCAAAACCAGTTTCGACCTGTTACCAACCCAAGTATACCCACCCATGGCCCCACCCGTCCCGCTTTAGACAGAAAATCTCAATTAGACATCAAATATCAGCGTAAATCCAATGACGAGAAGGAGAAAAAGAACAAAGAATTTCTTCTTCAAAAACAGGTAAGATGTCAGGATCACATCAGAAGTTTTTGTTCCATTATTTTAGTATTAATTATTCGAGGGAGGGAGTCGACACCAACAAACAGATACACATGTTGTTACATTGAAATCAGTGACCGAAAGCTAAACCTTACAGGCCTCTTGACCACACGACACACGTTCATGATAGATTTTATAATCATGTAAAAGCCATCAAGAAAACGATTGATAGTCCCACAATAAGAAAATTAAAACCTATTATCATGTCTAAATCTGAAATAATTATATGAATTTCCTGGTTACATAAGTTAATACCTAACATAATGCCTAACAGAAATATCTTTATATCAGTTACGTCAGAAAATTCCAAAACTAAACTATATTATTTAACTTTCCAGTAATAGAAAGGCAATTAATACTCTGGATAGTGAATAACAAGCTACAAATCACTTTAATGAGTTGTCAGCAAAAACAAACACTTGGGTTAAGAACATATGGGAGTTCTGGCATGCAGTTCAAATTTGAGACAATTATGACAGCTCATATAAGCATATGTGCAGCAATAATTGTTAAAAAAGATGCCTCTACTAGAAAAACATTCAATCATGCATTTATTTAGCAGAATATTACAGATGTTATAAAGAAATGTTTTCGCTGCAGATTTATGTATATATATCAAACCCGCAACCCATTCTTACTAGGTGAAGACAATAAAGACGGTCATGAAAATTGGTATAAATGTGTCTTGTGAAGATGCAAATATAGCATTAGTTCTGGCAATAATGGGTTACCAAGATGCCAAGCATAATGATTGTTTTGGCATTTGTCTTTTTAAAAAAAATTGTCCAGAAAATAACATTTATAGAAAATGTAGTGTGCATAACTTTCATAAGAATGACTCATTAGGGCCTTAACTCATATGCTTATGAAATGGTCAATCTGGGTTTTGTTTTCTCTCAAAACAGATTAAATCTAAAAATTTAACTAACAGGGAGCATGCCAAATAGGTTTAAATGGTCGAAAGTTGAATATCACCAAAAGTGTGTTTTAATGTAAATAAACTCCTAAATCACTTTTATTAAAACTCAAGCTTATTATTGTAATAATATACTTTACGTACTCAAATTAAACAGTTTCATTGTTTAAAGAGAAGTCTCGAAATGGATAGCAAAGTGGTTATGGGTCAACTTGAACCCAATTTGACCCGTTACCCAATGTATGGTTCTATAACCACAAAGGATTAAATAATATGTACAACCATGACTATATGACAACCCTATATGCATTTGGTACCTAGAACAGCATTATATGTTCACAATATATTACACGAAAAAGAAAAATTACAAACATTGTAATGTCAACATGTTACAAACATTGGTTCAGAATTAAATTTACATTACCTCAAATAATGAATACAACTAGTAGCTAATTATTAGTCAGCACACTATAATATATTGGACATTTATGACAACTTTAATATGCTGCAACATTTTAAGAAATATGACGGTAAAATTACATGTTTTTAATGTATACAGCCTAGAAAAGAAGTGAATTTAATCAATCATCCTTGACAACTTTTACTGGTCTAACTTCAAAACCGCCATTTTCTCTCTTTTCAAGCGTATATGGCATATGGGTCCCAAGGATTTTATCCCATACGACAAAAAAGGGCTGTGAGTAGTTATATTTGGTGCCATATAGCTGATGGTGTACATCATGATATGCAGAATTGTTTCTAAAAAAGATGTGAAAAAGATTCCCAGGAAGCCATAATCCACAATGATCATCAACGGTTTTAATGGTAGCAAATGAGAAAAAGAAAATAGATGCTCGAGGGGACATGCCTGAAAGAAGAAAAGCCAGGGCCCCACCAACTGTATCCAAAAGAAGGCCTTCCACTGGATGGTTGTAAAGAGCTCCATATGCGTATGGAACAATGAGGCGGTGATGTAGAGAGTGAATATGGCGGTACAAAAACTTGTTTTGATGCATGTACCGATGCATAAAATACTGCCAGGTGTCTAAAACCACCATAGCTGTAAAGAATTGCCGGCCCAGATCAAGTAAAGAATGATTACCATTGGTGGTGGAACTTTCATCACTTCCTGTAACCTGAATCACATACCAAAAAAACCTTAAATGTCATCTAAACCAGAGATGATTCTGCAACTTTTAACAATAAGAAGCACAAAAAGGGGGCTATTAGTTTACTACTGAATTCCCTGACTAGGGTATTTCCATAAAATGATCAATCCAAAGTTAAAACTTGAAACTGCTATAAGCAGAGAGAAAATTAATTAATGCAATAATGCATGCTCTCTTATAGGCTAATAAAAAACAACATTTTGAAAATATGCTCAAAGCATGCAAAGACCTTTTTATTTCCATGTGATAATTCTAGCCACACCCATGTCTAGGCACGAAATATGGAGCAAAACTACAGAGACCCAATAACAGGTTTAGTAAAAGTCAACTTGAGAAAAAAAATTTTATCCTATACGACGCATAGTGTTGTTGGGCATGCAACAAAAATATTTTCCAACTTTTATTAGTTCTAAGATACTTGTTGTTTAACTTGGCTTTGAAAAAAGTTAAACGACTTGCATAATGCTGGGTGAAAGCTTAGAAAATACAAAGATGACAGATTGACAGAGACCAAACCACAAAACTACTAGAAAGATTGAAAATTTCAAGGAGGTTTCCAAATGCAAGCAGGATGACACCTAACATTCTTTATTTATATTAGTTTAAATTATGTAAAAGGGATATGCCTGGGCAAATTCCACCAACTTCAGACTCATGAGTCCCGTCTCTTTGATTATTATTGAATAAATAAGTGCCTGATTTCTAAAACCTAAGAACCGCCCCTTCGTAAAACTAAAAATTTATTAAGTGAAGGCGAATACCGATCAAAAGTGATTCCCGATAAGATATAACATGCAAGAACCTAAACCGAGTGAGGGTGCTCTATACAACGCTTCTATGAATCAGATCTCAAAATAAACTCATCAGTACAGAACTAAATGACTAAAAGTGGTTTGGTAACAAAAACATCTATCATAAAAGCCTAACAGGAAATATCTTCACCTATTATAGTATTAATAATTAATAATATAATGATCATGGATGCATTACCAAAGAAAATCACCTGTAGCTTGTGTGAGAGGACGGCTGAAACAAATAAAATATAAAACATCTAAAAGGCTACAAACAAACAACTAGAAAAACAGTATGAAGGCCTAAATTCACATCTTACAAAAATGAATATCAAAGTATTAACATGATAAAACTTACCCTAACTTCCACTATAGCAGCTTACCAATTGAAATATAAAGTTAACTCATGGATAATCATTGGAATCTTAATAAATACAGATTGTGCATAGTATCCGATCAAATCATAACATTCATTCACCAACAAAGGTCATAAATGCCGTAATTTCCAAAACAAAACACATTCCACAGCATCAATAACCACACTATTGCACCAAAACAATCAAATAACACCAAAACAAGTAAACTACACAAAATCAACAACATAAACGTACAGTGAAAAGGATGATTGCGACGACAGCTTGAACAGCCTGTTGAAGAAGAACACCTTTCACAACAGTTCTCTTCGAAACCAAATTCTTATCATCCTCCTCCTTCTTCGAGTGCAACCGATACTTCTCATTCGATCCAAACAACACGTAGAATCCAGAATACACCCAATACACCACTAACGGAGCCACCGTCCCCAAAAACTCATCCGATATCCTAAACTCCATAACCGTAACTCCTCCGATCACACACAAACCACTATTTACACACACGGGAGGTTAACGAAACCCTAACCTGGATATTAACGAGAAATAACGAAATCTGAAGCTGATATGAACGATTAACGATGAATGATGATGATTTGAAGAAGAAAAGAGATGATTGCTCGTTGAAAACGACGATGTGTGTGTGTGTGTGTGTGTGTGTATGTGTGTGTGTGTGTGTGTGTATGTGTGTGTGTGTGTGTGTTAAAGTAACGAAGACGATGATGGGGGGTGATATAGTGCGGGAGGGTGTTGGGGCTTACGGTGGTCAACTATGGTGTTGGTGACGTGGAGGGATGTGATTGGGTTGAAGGTGTCCACATTGGCGGACGGCCAGTTCGACACCACGTTTGACCACATGATAACGTGATGTGAATAATGATAATATCAAGGGGTATGAAAATATCTTGGATGAATGATCAAAGATTTAAATATATTTGAAGTTAATTATTAGTTATTATTTAATCTTAAATAGTAATTAGAGTTGCAATCATTTAAAAACTAGTAATATTTCAATAACTATAAGAACTACACGTACATACGGTTATGTATGTTTATACGTATTAATAACCATAAAAATAACATAAAAACCTATTAAACTATTGTTTTTATTTTTTTAATATTTATTTGTTTAGTTGCACATGTATAAATAGTATAATTTATATATGTTTTATATATGTGTAGATTATATATTCATTCATATTTTCTTTTGAACTTTTAAAGAGACGCTTAAATTTATATTTCAATCACCTTTTTATATAAAACATAAAAAAATTATGTGTTGATAAAAGTTTTTGCAGTTTTTAGCATTAATATATCCATCAATAGTTATCCAACAAGTTAAAAACCAATTGGATATAAAACACTTAGAACGGCAATCACGTACCAACGTAAAAGTTAATAATCTATCTTTAACTTTTGATATTTAAAAGTAACTTGTTTTATATTATGTTAACAAGTTATGTGCAGTATAAAAGAATACTATTGTAAAACTGAAAATTATTTCGTTAGAAAGTTTTGACCAACACTTTTTCATATTCTTTTTAATTTATATGCATTTTCATTTTTGTTTGAATCTATCTTAAATTTGAATATAGCACTCTTAAAGAGATCCGATTCTTTGAATAATAGTATTAAGTAACAAGTTAATACATAAATAAGAGTGATTCACCATTAGAGATAAAGTTGATGAGTTCATTATGATTGTTCTAATATTTACATTTAACTTACTAATTAGTAATTACTAAAATGAGCAATATAACAAAATAAAAACTAACTTATGTTATTATGAAAATAATTGAGTGATACAAATATTTACAGATTTGTGGTCTATTAAAATAATGCTCGTTAATGAATAAAATACATAAATTAGATTCCAATGATTATAACTAGAACTGAACCCGCCCACGCGTTGCAGCGGGCTTTCCTCGTTAACCCACTGTTTTGAATCGGACGGACGGACGGACCGATTGGATTGGGATCCGGAGTCCAGTCCGGTCCAGTTTGATGCTTTAAATCGTTTTGATGTTGATCCGGCGGTCGGACCGGTTGAAACGGTTTTTATATATATTTTTAACTTTTTAGTCTTTTTACCTATATTTATGAAAACAATTATAAATTTATTCGGTTCTTATATCCAGTCCAATCGATCGAACCGATCTGACCAGTGGAGAAGTAAAACGCCCGGTTCACTGTCCGGTACAATTCTGAAAACATTGCGTAAACACTCTGACGTGCTTATTCATTTTTTGTGTTAAAGGGTTATATCTTGTGCATGTTAAGTCCTACCAACCATTGGCCCCCAAGCATTGTCAAAATATTTTTAACATTGTTAAGTACGAAAAGCGAAGAGTATGCGGCGTCTCAGTTCTAGATATTGAAACGTAAATAGAAATAAACAACTTGCTACGAAATATCCAGAAATCAAGAGAAGTTATGTCATTCTAAAAATGAGTGTTAATAATACGAAAACGTGTTTTATAGAATAAGACTATGAAGTAGAAATGTATCACGTTTGACACGACATCTTTTTGAGCAAAATTCACATTGAAACATAAACTTATTCGGTTTCTAACCAAACTCTTTCAAATAAATTTTTACAACAAAATGTATATAAAAATAAACATATCTAAAGTATACAAAAACAATATATTTTAAAAGTTATAATAAAAAAACATGTTTAAAATAAGTTGAAAATAATAAATATAATAGAATAGTTAATAGGAAAATAATATGTGAAAGTATATGCATGTGAACGACATATAAATTAGTAGAAGCAATAAAAAATAAAAAAAGTTTGGGGTAAAACTTGAACTTGGGTAAAATGGAAGGAAATAAGTATCGTCACCAAACCAAATCAAGTTTTGTTTCTTCAAATCATTTAACCTAAATAAAAAAAAATAAAAAATAAATAAATAAACACTATAGCAACCAACATATTGGTTTAATATATATTATAATATAATGTTAGGATTATCTATTAATCATGTTGAATTAAAATAGCTTTTTATGAATGTAATTATTTATCATGCCTCTTTCCATTTATCTAATCGAATCTTTGCATGTCTTATTAGATAGTATGTTTCAAATAATTGTCTAATAATATTATAATGTCATTTACTAAAATTATTATGATAAGTTATAATATTAAGTGAAAAAGAGTATAACCTTATAGAATAAAACAATATAATTTATCCATATCATCATTTTACTACATTCAGCTTATCCTATTGATTAGCATGAGTTTTCCGACTATTACGATTACTAAAAGAAACACATTTATTTGAGAAAACAATTTCTATTTTGGAATCTAAATAATTGTAACAATGTTAAGGCTAACAAAAACTTGATACTGTACATTAACTTTGTTCATCATCCATGAATTGTTTGACAATAACACTAGATGATTGAACCCAAAACTGTGTTCCTAATAATTGAGACAACATGATCATAAGGTTACACTCCAACTTCAGTTCCTGGAACTCTCTTCAAAAAGTTGAGTTTTGCTTGTTTGGTTTTCTTAACAGCAACTACAAAATACAAAATGATAGATTCAGAATCAGGCGAAAGATCTCGATATGTGTTTGACCAAACAAAGATTCAGGATCCAATATCTGTGTAGCAATTACAAAACCGTATCTCCAAGAATGATCTAAATTTATAAAATAAAATAAAAATTGCAGCTGAATTTCTATGATCTAAAGATACAACTAAAGACCAGATTGAAATGTTTTTAAGAATTTCTTTTTACTTTACTTGTTTAACCCTTACAGAGATAGAAGAATAAAGCAAATCAACTCATTTATTAGTAAACGGGTTGGAGTTACCTTTATCTTTATCTTTGCTTTGCTTATTAGATTCTACTACAGTAGATTTCCATTCCTCGTATTTGTGGTTCTCCTCACGCTTGCGTTTCTTGTAGGCTGAAAGCTGCAACACAACATAAATCAAAATAATATAAATTTCAATAATTTGGCAGCAACTTCTAAATGTTCCTGAGAGCTTTCACAATTTCCCTATAAACAAAAACTAAATGAACCATCACGAGTGAACAGTTTAATTACAGTCATATTGTTGAAAGAGCATTTGATTGTTACATATCTGCTAAAATGATGCAATATATAAATATATATACATGTATCACAGTATGTATATGTGTGTTTAGATGAAGGTCTTGAATTGATCAAGTACAGATGGTGATTATAAAGGATTGTAATCACTAATCAAGTTCAATACAGATTCCAGCTTGCTAAATTTAAAATGCAAAAACAAGAAATAACATAAACAGAAGTTATACATCTTTGCTTTCATCAGATGAATAACCACCATCCTCATCTTGCCTTTTCTCAGGTAAGGCATCCAACAAGTCTGCAAAATACAATAAAGATAATAAATGTACAAAAATTTCAGTTGTTTGCATTCTACTATAAAAGTAATATCATTATTTTAAATTTTACCTCTGTTCACTTTCACAGATTTTGGATCCTTTTTTTCCTTTGACACCCCAAAAACATCATGACAAAGGTCCTTCATTGAAGTAGATACCTGCAATGATTTACACAGTAGGATTTTATAACTTATACAATCTTAAAAAATCAACATGTAAATATATATATATATATATATATATATATGTGTGTAAACTATGTTTTCATGTTTTGTGACACTAGAATTGCTTCTTACACTTGAAAATTCATCTTCGGATGTGCCAGAAAGTTCAATCAACTTATTCTTGTCAACCTTGAGCTGTAAAATGAGCCAAAGTAGTGTCAAAGAAACCATCCAAAACAACTAATCTAGTACGATTATGTTTCTAAGTAAATGAAAGTAACCATGCTATAAAAGGGCTGTGTATACCTTATGCTTTTTGGCACACAAGTAAAATCCTGTGGCAGTAAATACAGGCCTTGTAAAGTCAGCACTAGCTCGACGTGTAGGAGGTAATGATGCAATAAACCGCTCTCTATATCTGTAGTTGCATCACAATTAGCCGTGCAATACTCTCATACAATGTATAACAATCAACCAATAAACAAACTAAAATACTATTAGGATAAAAATTTGCATATATGAAGCATGAATTCTAAACAGACTATTAGGATGAACAATTGCATATATGGAGCATGAATAATCCTAAGACATTTACCACCAAGCTATCCCTTGGGGTCCTTAGTAAGCGATAATAATTAACACATTAATGAAAGAAAGGGAAAAAAATGTTACAGTGATAATCCTTTCTGAACAAGAGGAATAAGCCTAACACATCCAAACTGAATAGCCAATTCCCTAATGTCAAGCTTATTCCTGCAATTCAACAAACAACAATTCAATGGACAATCAAATAAAAAGTATAATGACAATACAGAAAACAAAGAAAGAAGAACATACTTGACACCAATTCCATTCTGCATAACGTTGAAAGACCTAATGTAAGCCTTCTCAGACATCCCACTCAACTTAATTGCAGTCTGTCGATCAAATAACACTTGCATCCTACAGTTAATAGAGTGACAAATAATCACTTCAATCGTATTTAACGTCTATTTATCTATCAAAGACACAATAAGACTACATACAGGATTCCAATTACAAACAAAAACTGATTATCCCACAGTTATCAGGGAGATAGACAATCACTTTAATCATACTTAGCATCAATTACATTTACCAATCAAAGAAACAATAACATTACATACATGTTTCTGATCACAAACAAAAACTGATTATCCTACAGTTATTGGTGAGATAGATAATCACTTTACCATACTTAATGCCAATAATGCCAATTATCGATCAAAGAAACAACAATATTACATACATGATTCCAATTACATATAAAAACCTATTATCCTAAAGTTGTTAGGAATAGATAATCACATTAATAATACTTAGCGTCAATTACCAATCGAAAAACAGTAATATTACATACACGCTTCCAATTACAAACAAAAACTTATTATCCTACATTAATTAGGAATAGATAATCACTTTAATATCAATCGAGGAAACAATTATATTACATAGACGAATGACGAATCCAATTACAAATGAAAACTTATTATCCTAAATGACGAATCCAATTACAAATGAAAACTTATTATCCTATACTTATTAGGGAGATAGATAATCACTTTAATCATACTTAGCATCAATTACCAATCCACAAAACAATGATATCACATACACGAACTCCGATCACAAACAAAAACGTATTATCACTTTAATCATACTTATTAGCGTCAAAATTACCAATCGACACACACGATTCCAATCACAAACAAAAACTAACCACAACTCAATCAAAAACCTGCACGTACATATTCGCAGCAATTTCCAAACAGATGATCGACTTACAAATCTCTCCCTACAATCACAAACCAAATCATCGGTCAGTAAATCACCGGTAACCGAACAAACGATGCTATAAACGAATAAAACTTACGATTCCGGCACTGGATGAATCGAATTGTAGATCGGAGACGCGACGGAGCTCGGCGGCTTTACGGACGACCTGTTTCGGTTCCGAAAGCCCTAGTTTCTTCGCGTACTCTGATAGATCCATTCGGAATGTGAGATGGAGATGAAGATGGTGGATTTAGGTGTTTTGATAATTGATACTCTGTGGTTTGTGAGTGATGATGGAAGATGATGATGATGATGATGATGATGATGATATTGATGAATAACCATGGCGGGAAAAGATTGAAATGTGGTGAGTTTTGTGGTTTTTGTTTCGCGCCATATGAATAAACCAGTGCACGCCATATTTGCCCTGTGTCAACGTAATGTGTATGTTTTTGCTTTGTTTTTTTCTTTTTCTTTTTGTATTTTTTATTTTATTTTATTTTGTACTTTAACTTACCAGCCTGTAATTAATGTTTTTGATTTTATTGGGTCATTTTTTAATATTTGGCGCTAAATGTGGAAGTAAATTGTCAACTGCACAATGAACACAATAAAGTTTGCTACATACATTTAGGAAAGCTAGACACCCACCCGGATAAATCTGTATTCTTTTATACGTTGTGTATGAATTCATATGCGGCGTATAGGGTCGAATACACTGAAAACAAGAAAAACTCAGAGGGTGTCAAAGCTATACGCCCCATATAGTCTTATATGACCGCTCATACGACACATACAGAGCTATACAACGCTTATAACAAATTTTGACTTGACTACGAGAAAAAATTAAAGTAGTTGTCAGGTGAGTTATGCGCCCCATTTAGGAATATACGACCCCCTATATGACGCGTATAGAAATTTGGGTGTTAATTTATAATTTTAGGATGTTTTAATATCCACAACCTTAACAAAAAGAATGATCTAGAGATGCAAATAAACCAAGATGTTGATGAGCTACTTGAGATTGGATAAATAGCTCGAAAAAAACTTAGGTTTATTGGCTCGAGCCGAGCTCAAGCACCCCTAAAATCATCATTTTGTTTTATTCTTCTATATTTTGATAATAAAAAAACCCAATATATAATACAAGTCAAACAAAGAATCACTTTTATAGGCGTGTCATACCATATATGTAACACTACGTTCTGTAAATACAATACAACGTATCAACTTTTAGTCTCGTATCACCCAATTTTTTGATTTATCAAATATGAATCACGCATCAACCATTTTATTTTTCATTTATAAGATATTAATCGCATGTCAACCAATTTTATAATTTACCATGTATTAAGCTGGGAAGATAAAAACGTGTCCACCAATCATAGAGGGGCTATGACAAAGGGAGTAAAAGAATGAACTCTTGAAAATTCTGACAAAAATATATTATAAACATTTACAAGAATGTACCAAAATATTGCATATATCTGCGTATGCCTAACATACTAAGAAATCCTTGTGTTGATTTTGGTTTGACACATCGTTTACAAGCACAAAAATCTTTTATATACTAATAATCGGTAAGATTATACAACTGACCTGAAGACAATTGGGACGTTGTACCCTCAAACTCCTATCACAGCAGAAGCATTTGTGCCTATGCGAGATAAACACAAAACGTACCCCTATCATAAAATGAAAAAACTGCTTCAAAAAAACCTGATTCTCCTATTTTTTACAAAGATTTACAAAACACATACAAGTAATTGCATACAAGACACAACCCATATGAATATATGATAGCCATTAGAATGAAGAATTGACAAAACAAACAAATAAAACCCTAGAATAATAACACATCATTATAGTTTAATGCTTTAATGTATAAAAATACTAGTGATTTCTTGGCCAACAAGCTTACAAAAACCAACACAATACTACATATGTTTTATGAAAAATAATAAAAGTGAAAATGTCACAAGTTTAATAAACAAATTCTATGCTACATGCTAGAGGTTTTCATGGGTGCTGATGAATCATGAATGTGCTTGGGGCTAAGGCAACTGCAACCTCATACAAGCATAACATCTAAGGTTGTTGCAAATCACAGATTCACAGAACATGGGTTTTGATGCATACTACGTAGATGTCTGTGTTGATCCTTCCTCGGTGTCATTCCCTTCGACAAGCTGCAAAACCAGTGAATAAAGTTTATGTATATGCCAAAAATAAATAATTTCATATAGTGCAACAGGGCATACCGCAAGAATGATAGAATCCAGCAAGTATACACACGCAAAAGGAATCGGGCCAAAGTTGATGAGATGGGTCATACGTTGGGCTGAAATGGGTCTGGGTCAGAATTTAAGGTTGTTTTCGGTGATTGGGTGGACCTAATGGGGCAACACAGCAGCGAATTAGTGGAATGGTGGGGAGTTATGCACGACCCCATTTTCAGGAGCAGTTAGCATATGGTCTTCAAGTAGCAGGCTTTGTCTTTCAATTGTTTTTGTTCTGGTTATTTTGTTCAATTTGATTTGTAATCACTGGAGACTTAGCCCCTCTCGAATCGGGCCAGCTTTATCAATTCAGTATCATTTGTTTTGCCTGCTTAATCATTCGGATCTTATCATTGGTTCCATTGCCGGGAAACGATGGTTCAAACATGACAAAACTCGGGCGAGGGAAACCCACCGGATCCGATTGCTACACAATTAGCAGCCATAGCCGAATCCATGGAATCTTTGAAAGCCGATGTCGCGAATCTTAAATCCGAATCAAAATTCAAAGAAAGGTCGGGTGGAGGAGGAAGATATGAGGAGGGCGATTCCTCCTGGAGTAATAACCGGCATCAGCGACCCCATAACAAGATAGACTTCCCTTCATACAACGATGGTGATCCTCTGGGGTGGATCCTCAAAGCCGAAAAATATTTTCGCTATTATAACATACCATAGGAGGATCGAGTTGATGTGGCCTCCATGCATCTAGAGGGAGACGCATTGGATTTATACTCCTGGTTATCTGGCGATCAACACATTGAATTTTGGGAGGATTTAGTCAGTATTCTCCAAAAGAATTTCGGACCCGCTGAGTTTCGGAATCCCGACGAGCACTTATGCGACATCAAACAAACAGGTTCCGTTCAAGAATATCGTCAAGAGTTCGC
>BJCM01063753.1:0-14945 GCA_018326385.1 Flaveria bidentis
AGGTGTAGTGAAATGATTAGACTTATGAGTTGAGCGTGATAATTTATTTTAGATTAATTTTTCCCCTTAAACTTTAAATTGGATTATTGACGAGTCATTGATTCATTTGATTATTTCTATTACTTAAATATAGAACCTTGAGGTATTAGGTTGGCATGTCCCAAGAGAAAAGTATGTACATTAGTCCATCCTCATCAGTCCCAAACTTGATACCATCATCATGAATAAACCTATCTTAGGTGAGAAAATCTTCTTTCCCAACATGAACCTTCTATTTTTATCACCTTATCCGCTTAGTATTAAAATAATTGATAAGAGTTTATGAGTCGCGGTTAAAAAACAAAAGTAAACCTTCGTCCCTCTCGCATGCAAAGTGGTTGTTTGGGATCGTTTATTTTCAACTAACTATTGATATATTAACTTTTAAGAAGTTAATACTTAAAAAACATGTTTGGTAATATCAAAAGTCCTTTTTAGATTGACTTTTCATATAAGGTAAAAAAAAGTTATTAACTTTTAAAAACTTTTTTATAGTCCAATTTTCTATTATATCTATTTGATACCTCTTATTAACTCCCCTAATTTTTAAAAGTATTCCTTTTTGATAATTTCATAAGTTTTTAGTTTATAAGGTAATCCAAACACTTTTTTAGAAACTTCTTTTGAAAAGTCAAAAATAATCGAGACTATAGTCGATGATGAGAATGGTGCAGATATCAATGGTGATAAAATTATTATTTGCTTCTCTAATCTTGCATTCACCCTTGATGAGCTTTGCAAGTTGCAAATTGATAAAGTAGTGTAGGTTTGTGTTGAATGTTGATATGTTTTGGGATGACCTGTACTAGTCATTATATCTAAGATGTTAACTTAATCTGGTGTAAATTTTACCCAGCTTACTTTATGTACAAGTTGATTGCCGGCTATGTTTTATCTTTAACGTGTATAAATAAAGAAAATAGTTTAACACAATGAGCCAAATGGGTTGAGCCGGTCAAATCTTAAGTTGTCATTCATAAAAATTTCGCACTGATTGTTCATAACGTATAACTAAACCTAATATGTTTGGACAAAAATATTTCGGGTGATCCTGTCTCTTTTCGGCTGGTGCAAAGATTTACCCATTACCACCTCTAACTTAATTTTGTTAGGCTGCTCAAATATGCGTATTGTATACAAAGTACTCTAACAGCTCTGAATCTTTAACATCATTCTGAATATTAAAGAAATAAAAATGTCGTATGATATATACATCTACTATTGCTTTGCAATTTTGAAATATGAAGTATGAGTGAAGCAATACAACCACCCAGTTATTGGGATGAAATGAAGAAACTTTTGAATTGTTGTTCAAGGATCTGAGATGTATCCACTTATCAAACCGATGATGGACACCATGCAAACAAAGGCAAAGGGGTAACCTTTCTTGCTTCTCCTAGCCTGCAAATAAGTAAACAATCTATAAACTATATATGTACAAAAAAGTAGTTTTCCTTGCTTTAATATAGTGTCATAACAAGGGATGCAATGCATTTTACCAGTTCTAGCTTAAGCTTCTCCTTTGCTTCAATGACTATGCTGTTCTGATAGGTTAGGCTAGATATTGTGGATTTTGCCTGCAAAAAGATTTTTAGTCAGAATATATTGTAAGTTCAATATTCAGTACTAAACAACTTATTTGGCACATAATTTTATAAAATTTTAGACGGTGGGTCAAATGACTAAAATTCCCTCCGTTGGAACGACAAGATATATGGGGACAAGCTAACCTCTTTGAGTTGATTTTCTAATGTAGCTTCCTTCATTTTCAATTCCTTGAGTTGATTACACAACCTCAACTTCCTTTCTGGATCATGTTTCACAACTTTTACGGGGTTAGCTTTTGAATTCTTGGAAGGACTCCCCTCATTCCCATGACGAGCAGCAGATGCCTTCGGGTCCTCTGTAGTCAAACCATCTTTGACTTTCCTGCGGTCTTCAGTTTGCTGCAAGAAGAATGATATTTCCATCAAGCATATTGAAGCATATGGGTCATACAAAGAGGAAATATGCATCACTCACTGTATGAA
The DNA here is from genome assembly GCA_018326385.1 of Flaveria bidentis. Classification (NCBI taxonomy): domain Eukaryota; kingdom Viridiplantae; phylum Streptophyta; class Magnoliopsida; order Asterales; family Asteraceae; genus Flaveria; species Flaveria bidentis. The sequence goes on from BJCM01063753.1 coordinate 2,070, forward strand.
TTGGGGGGTCATTTTCGTCTCTTTTCACCACCTTCTCTTCTTTGATTGAAGACTCATTAGACGGTTCTTTCTCCAAAACTTTGTTTTTCGCCACATTTTCTTCTTTAATTGAAGATTCATTAGACGGTTCTTTCCCCAAAACTTTGTTTTTCACCAAATTTTCTTCTTTAATTGAAGATTCATTAGATGGTTCTTTCCCCAAAACTTTGTTTTTCACCACATTCTCTTCTTTAATTGAAGATTCATTAGATGGTTCTTCCCCCAACACTTTGTTTTTCACCACATTCTCTTCTTTAACTGAAGATTCATTAAATGGTTCTTTTGCCAATACTTTGGTTTTATGTTCCTCTGATGAAGAATCTTCCTTGCTAACTAGAATAACCCTGAGCTTCTTCTCTTCAACATACTTACCTCTACTTTTGGAGAACTGCCAGTGTCATGTGGCATCAATGAGCATCAACAAAGAAATATGTGACAGAAAATCAAAATACTCACCAATTCAAGAGTTACTTCTTCTTCTTTTGTCTCAGCACTAACAACTGTGCTCTGTATCAGGAATTTATCCTTGCACTCCACTTCAGATGGAGGCGACCTTAGACCTTGCATCGTAACTGCAGCAAAAGTAGCTTATAAGTCTAAAGCAGAATACAAATTCCATAAAGATGAAAAAATTTATAATCAACGATGATTATAGGCATCCATAATGACAAAAATAATTACAAAAAACATTTTGATGTAGAGTTAAGTTAACTACCTGTGAAATCGCATGCTGACTTTGGGCTAATGATGCCTGAATTCGGTCTTACACAGAATCTCTTTGGTGATGTAGTCTTCACCTGCTTGATGAAAAATGATGTATATGTGACAAATATAAGCTAAAAGAGCTTTCCATTGATGAGAAAAGACGAAAAAAAAGTTATTATGATACTATGAAAGATGGACCTTAAAAGCAACATATTCATCTGATATATTGGAGAGGTGAACTGAAGATGTACTTTGTTTCTTCACCTCACCTGCAAAGAGAATGAGGAACTTGTTAGGTTCTTGTGTCAGAAGTATAAGATTATATCATGTTAGTGTTGCCTCTTTTATGGTTTCTCTCTTCACCTGTTAGGCTGTTCACTCTATATGGTTGCCTTTTTTCTCAATAACATGTTACACTATGTGACTCATGTGTTCGTTTCTGGTATTACAGCTAAATATACAACGATAGAAAACAATTTGTGAAATAGTATACGATAAGCTGCAACTGTGGGCGTATCAGAACTATAAAAGGCCTTTGAGGAAGCTGCTTCAGTTACAATTAACAGAATATACAACCTCCTCTCCTAAAATTTATAAGCCTCAAATATCAGAATCCTCAATCCACCATCAGTTATATCTGATATATGCAAACATAACTCTAATGCATACTCCCTGATCCAAAATTAAACACTCTTCTGCTAGTATCCATCTATTGGGGATAATATAACATTAAAACCCTTATGGAATGTTCTAATTGTGGAACAAGGATGCAATAAACGAGACAATCAATTCCATTAACATAACGAATCAAAAATGTCAATTAACAGTTAACACATTGTTTTGTTAATTGCAAAGAGGATCTGAAGCGTCCTTACATACGAACTTGATTGCTGTTGCATCGATTTCCAATAATTTTGCCCCCATATTTCCTTCTACGCTGAAAACACAGGTTAAACTATGAATGAATTGCATATACTAAGCTCGATGGAAAGCATCAACAAATGGTTACAGATCGACATTGCATAAATTTAAAATCGAACGAAACAGATCCCGATTACGAGGGTTTAAATGAAGAAATTCAACGAGAATTAACGGAGATCTGTACAGAGAATTAGCGAAATTACCAATCAAGTGCTCGAGCTGATAATCAGAAAACGAATTTATATTGGAATCTTCATCGATTCTTCATCTAGTGATTCATCTTTAATCTATTTCACCATTTTCTCATCTCGTTTATGTGTTCTTCTGCATGGGTCTCCTTTTTGTGTTGCTAAGTTTGATCCTTTATTTTGACACTAATTCACATTGTAGCCCCTGACTTTTTGACGGTTTATAACCTACACCCTTGACTTTATGTAAATATATGGATTTCTTACCATTAACTAAAGGGTTGTTTGATAATTTTTAAATGATTAAGTACTGAATTAATAAGATTTGAATCATTAAGTGTTGAATCATTAAGAACTAGTCTCGTTTAACTAGTCAAAAGCAAATGCCTAACCAATTCAAATAAAAGCTCTTAATCATTCAACATTAGTATAATGTTTAACCATTCAAACATTTGCTCACAAAACAAATAGCCTGAACCATTAAATGTTGAACCATTCGGACATCTAAACCATTAAGAGGCTATAACAAACCGCCTCTAAGTTTTAAATCTCCTTTGTATGTATGTTCTTCTAGCAAGTTGCCTTTTATGTTCTTCTAGCAAGTTTGATATTGATGTGGGAATGTATCCATTGAAACCAATTATAAAAAATGAGCTAAGACGAATTAAAACCAAACATAATTTTTTATGAACTGCTTCTTTCATCCACATCTTTCAGGCCTAAAATCCGATTTTATACACCTCTACATTAAAGTAAAGTGTAAATAAATAAGTTATTGAACTAAAAGTTTAAATATACAACTGTACATTATACTAAAAAGTAGATAAGTAAGATACACAGTGTTGAACTACAAGTTTAAATGTAGGCAAGGCTCGATTGGACCCATATCTTGCCTCAATAGGCCGTTAACATGCGTTGTTGGCTTAGACTAACCCATGGGCATTTCTTACAGTTCCTTTGAGGGAATTTGCTCATGTTTCGAACCATAGAATGAGCATCACGAGATGGCTCTTGAGGTTGGCAGAAATTGGCAAAAGTTTTTCAACAGCACGACAAGACACCTATATATTTTGTTTTACTATTTATAATGCCATAAATTTCCTTAGTAATGATAAAAAAAACATTGGTCAAATATGATGTATTATATAGATTTGGTGCTTTTAAGTGATCTTTGACATCATTATTATGTTTCGAATTTCTTACATAGCGTGTAAATGTAATGATGACAGCCATGGGTATATAGAGACATAGAGTGCTCCCATGTAAACCACTTTCACAAAATTTAGAAAAACGATTTGTACTTGGATTAGAGTGACCCATTGTATGATCTTTGTAGATCGATAAAGCATATAAAAGTTACCCAAATCAGCTTATTTCTCAATAAAAAAAAGATCATAAAATACAATAAGAATTTGGACACAATAACCAAATTCAAACATTAAGGACATAAAAACAGAGCATAACTAGTTCTTGTAACAATATAAATAAAAGTGAACATATATATCATCTAAAATGCAAACATAAGTCCATCACTATACTAAATTAAAATTCAAATCAATGAGTAACTAACATCCCTTTTTCTGAAAACTTAATGTTACATATATTTATGAAATACCAACTTAGTGATTCTTCAATTATCTGCTGGTTTCTTGAAAAAAATGACAGCTTTTTCTCATATTTGTTTTTGCTATGAGTTATGCTGTGAATACCATAGCTTTTTCAGGCAAACCAAAATCTTTTCTTTGTTATTACCATCTTCAGTGTCTTCTACATGACAATCCCATCTCAACCCTTTCGCGATAGTAGCAACCGCGTCTGCAAAATAGCTTGATTCCCTAATGAGCGCGTATCCCTTTGGTCTCAAGATCCGATCCATCTCCAACAACACATATTTCATCTCACACCTATACACAATCAAATTCAAATGAAAAGAATGTCAAATTTTCAGGATTTTTGGCTAGCATGTTTGACTAGAAAGAAAGGTGATTTTTACCTATGGCTTTCCTGTGTAAAGAGGCTGTCAACATGAAGAAGATCATATGTTCTAGGATACGTCGAAAATGCCTCACACCTAAAAAGAAATAAAACAAGTTAAAGTTTGTATAAAAAACAAAACGAGCTTGAAATATGTAACCAGTCGGGCTCGAGCTTATAAAGTCTCGGCTCGTGCTTTTATCAAACTTTTTGAGCCTTAAGTAATATTTATAGTTCTCGAGCTATGCTTGGCTTTCTTGAAGCCCAATCTATGATAATGCGTAGTGGGTGTGTTGGTCTTACCAATCATGGTAAGTTCCGATTAAGCCCCTATCATATACCACAGGGAGTGTATTTGGAGCGTAAGAAGAAACGACATTCATAACCCAAAGTGGATCATTGATCAAGTTAGCAGCAAAACCTCCATAACGGGTATTCATATCCATCACATTTCGTATCTTATCGGTCCCAAGAACCGAAAGCAATGTCTTGTAATGCTTCACTCTATCTTTCCACTTTCTATCATCCCGATTGAAGTCACCAGCACTGCTACCTTTAACATCACCAATCCGGTCCGGGGCCTCGTGTAATCTCTCAGGCCATTTTGGGACAGACTGCAAGCTCAGTTTCTTGTGTTTTGAGTTGGGCACGACCACACACGGTCTCAACGGGGTGTACCATGCAGAATCAGGCTCGGTCCCATCATCACATTTTGTTGGGTAGGTGTCTGGTGCATCAAGCTGTTTGTAACAGTTGTTATCTGATGTTTTCTGCCAAACTGCTATATCACCTTTATTGTTATATAACTTAAAGCACATTGAAGTTAAAAGTCCTTGTAGCTTGTCGTAATCCGATTTTTGATCCTCTATTGTCGTGTTCCAACCTCTCCATCGTCTCTTGTAGTTTATGGGTGGACCTGAGAGAACCCAAAAGCCTCCTGGTCGTAGGATTCGGTGTACTTCTAGAAGGTAAATTCCACCTGAAAAATATCCATTAAAGAATCAATCAAGATTGTCATGTAAAGATTCAACTGAAAATGTTTTTGAGTTGTTTCCATATGATGACATAGATTTGCACAATTTTAACCTACTTACCAAGTGTATTTTTAAAGCATATAACTTCATAGATCATCTGTTTATTCAAAACTTAGATTATTATTGTCAGCATATAGTTTTTCTAGTCATATTTAAAGCATTAACTGTATATAAAGATTAAAAAACTGTCTCCAGGCCAACCTGACCCGACCCATCTCAACCTGCTAAAAATTACCCGTTTTGACCCTAACCCTGTTTGACCCATACAACATTACAACCCGCCCATTTTGCCAACTCTATGATGACACACTTGTTTGAGAGATCTAACAAAATTACCGAATTCAGTCCATGGGATAAGGCATCTCGAGCAATGAGCCATATCAAATGAATTTGATGGGAATGGAAGGCGTTGTGTAGATATGATTCCAAGAATTGCAGGAATCCCACGCTCTAAAGCAAATTGTACTTGAGCCTCATGGTTATCTCTAGGGGCTAGAGAAACCGTTAGGATGCCACGATCAAGCAAGTCGCCTCCCCAGCTAGCAACCTGTAAATTTAAAACTTCAAGATTTAAGCTATACATTACTATTTAAGTTTCATAAGATCTAAATTCAGAAACTAACCCCACATCCAGTATCAATGGCGGTGCGAACAGTTCCATCTTTCATTCCCGGGATTAGATTCTGCATCAAATCAACATAAGCACTAACGCCGTTGGGGAACATAGTACCGCCACCCGGGAAGTAGAATTTCTCGCCTTCTTTTCTTAGCCAATGCTGGTTTGACTTCTGTTTGTTGATCCAGTCATACGGGACATTCCTAGACAGTTAAATTTGAATGTGCTAATCAAAAGGCGCCATCTTGATATTATGTATTATGTTAAACGGGTCTAAATGGATGAAAGTCGCCCAAAGTCTACTTTCAATGCATATAACCTCCTTGCATTGTTTCTATTCAAAGATTTGAATAATATTAATTGTTGTAATATATGTACAGAAAAATGTTTTCTTGACTATCTGACTTGGCCTGTTTGCGTGGTACCAAAAAACTCATTTTAACACGCTACATAATCTGCCCACCTGTCATCTTGCCACCTCTAATCTTGATCCAAGATTGACAGAAGATACAAAACTACAAAAGACACGAAATTTACCTGTACCAACATTCATCTTTGCTCTTAGGCCATCTGATAGGCTCTTTATAGCCATCAGGTGGTGGTATCAAACACTCCTTCCTATCAAACGTGGGCGGGCAATGACGCTCCATAAATGTGAGCCTGTGTCGCCCGTATTTCATCCATCTCTGTAAACAATAACAATTTAGTTAAATGTTAATCACGCTATTTTCCCAAAAAAAGCAATATCAACCAGCCCACAATACGAGCATAGAACCAATAACCTCATATAAAGACACATCCACCAGGTCAAAAACACAAAATGCACATAATCAATCAACAATGTCTTTCGTGTCAAATGATCAAGATTCATTCAACTACAAATTCCGTTCATAGTTTGATTGAATCCTACTGATGGCTTAAAATCAGACTGTGGATTACTAAAATTCAGCTGAACTGCATACAGCATGCATAATCAAGCACAGTCAACAGACTCACAATGATAAAACAATCATAAAAACCCGAAAACACATATACCTTAGGATCTGTGCAGGGCGTGTAGTCCTGTAAATCAGCACTGCATTCCGGAAAAGAAACCGATTTCACCTGAATCGGGCCAGAAACAGTTGGTTCTACAGAATCAACGGCTTTAGAAACCTGATCAGTAGAAAACTTGTTCTTTTCAGAACAAAATATCCCACCAAGATAAAATGAAAACCCACATAGCACCACAAACATTATTCCTATGGGCACCACCCTTGAACTTCTTTCAGGTTGTCTTGCAAGTTTATCATCTTTATACTTCATTTTTAGCCCACACTAACTAATGCACAATCTGTTCAACAATCAAGTTCAAAACTTGTAAGAAAACATGCAATAACTTGCACCCAACTAGCAAATTCCACAAAATCATGCTGATTAGAGCAGAAGATAAAGTTCAACTGCCATAAATTCCTCAAGATTGAAGTAAAAAATTAAATATTTTAACACAAACCAAGTTCAAAGACAGCTAAATCAAGATGATAAGTGTAATCTGAGTCAAAAAGACAGATCTTGATAATTTTAACAGCAGAATGTAAAGTCAAAGTGAGAAAATAAAGATCAAATTAGTGCGGATCTGATGGTATGATATGTGTAAAATACTAAAACCAAGAAAATTTGTCAAAATCTGATGGCAACTATTGGCTACTGCCGACAGTGCATATTGGCCCCTTTAAAAGTCATAATCACTGTAGTAAAATAGTCGCTCAAACTGCAACTTTTGGACCAATTTCATGAGGTTTGGTTAGAGGGCCCTTGTGATTATGCCCACACTACCCAGTGAGCTAAAGAGAGAGAAAGAGTCCTGTTGAATTCACACTTTTCTTTTTTTACTTTTTTGACGATAAAACAAAGGGAAAAGTAGCCAATATTCTTCAATCACCATACCACCCAATCAAGAGCTCTGTTCTTCTGAACATTTCATCAAACAAGATGAAAAAACACAAAATTTCACACCATTTCCACTCCAGTTTAGCTGGAAATCAACATTATCACTTGAATTCACGTGGGTGTTACATAAAGATTTATTATTTTTCAAAAAAATCTTGAAAAATGTGAGACTTATCAGATCTGCAAGATGAAATCAAACACAGAGCCCATTTGGGTATCTGAAAAGATTTTGATTTCTGAGAGATATTGTAAGTTTTGTGTTATAATGGAGGATTAAATGGTGAATAAGCTAAAGAACAGAGGAGGGTTGAAATGAGATTACCTGAAGATAGATGTATGTGATGAAAATTAATGGACAGTCGATTTATAAATTATAAACCTACACGACGACAGGATCTTGTGAGTGAAACCCAAGAACACAGGCGGATGAGAGAGAGAGAGAGAGAGAGAGAGAGAGAGAGAGAGATGCAATATAATATATGGATATATGTGCATATTATATGTCTGTGTGTGTGAATGAATACACACACGTATGTGTGAGAGATCATCACCTTGCGAGTACCTTTTCTGACTCATGTCTCGGATGTAATTTTTCACTTTTGTTTTTTAGGGTAGATATACATTTAACCTTGTGGGGTAACTTTAAGAGGAGGAGATTTAAAATCTTTCAAAATTGAAAAACATGGGTTAAAGCATTTTTGGTTTGTATTTTTATTAGTGTATTTTTTTATTATATTGAATAGTTGTGAATGAAAGATAAATAAAATATTAATATTATATTTAGTTATATATTCTTTAATATTTATAATTTTTTAAATTCTTTTAAGTAGTTGTGAATGAAGAAGAGAAAATATAATGATAAATATATAAAAATATATTATTTAATAAAAATAAAAAAATAAAAATAATTTTAGTGTAATTACAAAGACAGAGATAAAAATTTTTCATTGTGAGTGCTTTTAGTATCATTTGAAAACTAGTAAGTATCTTAGGAATCACAAAATCTAATATCAATAGGTATATAATAATATAATTTATTTTTTTTACACATTTATGTATGTTTATATACGTTAAAACCATAAAAATAACATAAAAAACTCCTCAAAGTAATGTTTACATATGTTATTAATTTTTTGTTTATTTAGCTACACATGTGTAGATAGTATTAGCTACACATGACTTACACATGTGTGAATTACAAATTCATTCATTGTTTTCATTTTAAACTTCAAAAGAGACGCCTATATATTATGTTTTAATCATTTTTTATATAAAGACATAGAAAAATTCATGTGTTGATACAAGTTTTTGCAATTGTAAAAACATGTGTAAATTCTCAAATAATTAACCCTTAAAATATTACGTTTATGTATATTCTATTTCTAAAATAAGTTGAAAAGTAGCTTTTTAATCTTTATCATCAAAAGTTGTATAGTTTACTATTTTAGGACTTTGCTAACATAATCGATGAATTTAGAAACAAATATTTGTGTTTATTAGAAGAATAATTTCAAAACTCACAAGATGAAAGTTGTAATTATTATTCATTACGTTTAGTAAGATACAAAAAAGGCAATTTCTTATTTTCGACGAGAAAGTCTCTTACTATAATCTTAATAAATTAAAGTTTTTTTTTAATTTAGAAAAAATACATGAAAAAGTCATTAAACTAAGTTTTTATATTAAAGTCAACGCACATACTTTTAAATTTCTTAAATAACTTGTTAACTCTAAAATTTGAACACGATAATATACTAAAAATATTTATTTTTTTAATAAATTTGATTGTCACTTGATGAAAGTTTCACTAGTTTAGCAGTTAACAAATCAATTTTTAAGAAAATTACAAGTATATATGTTTTAAACAAATTTAAGGACTCTAACAATTTAATGACTTTTAAGTTTAATTGTTTTAAGTTGAGAGGCTTTAGTAGTTTAGTATACCAAACTCAGGCTAAGTGTTTTTTTATGAAAAAAAAAAGCGTAATAGTTTTTTTTGGTGTTATCCATGTTCATAAATGCGGATCAAAATCACTTGTTTGTTATAAAATTAAACCTTTTATTAAAAAATGTAACATTTGATTTTGGTCTAATTAATCAAATAACCATCTAAAAATGTTTCTTAACAATGCAAAATAAAAGCATTTGTTGATTAATATCGTAATTACTAAAAGTGTCCCTCTTTTGATATGTGCAATTACTATTTATATTTTCTTCACTTTAAAAGAAAATACCAATAATATACAAAATCAGGTGTTTTGATAATTCAAGAAAATTAAAGTGACAGAACAATAATTCGTAATGGTCATAATCAATTAATTCAATATTGATATTATCTTGTTTTATCGTATTTACCACTTTAAGTTTGTTTAACTTTCTCTATGTTTAGTGTGTATATACTTTTTTGAGTTTATATCTTAAATCAGATAAACGGTGTAGGTTGATTTTCATTATACGGATTGATACAGAGATTTTGAACCATCCCTCTAATCAAAGATAAACTCAAAAATAGAATAAATGCTATATACAAAAAGATAAAATCCTGATGGAAAGAATAACTCCTACAAATCCTTATAAAAATAATTATTACATATATATACAAAATAAATAAGCTAAAAATTATGTGAATTAGTATTCAATAAATATTGTCAATGAGTTCTAAATCAACTGGTTTAGAAGGAGGCACCTTATGACTTTCTAAAGTAAAGGTCATAGGTTAGAGTCTTAGTAGGTGCAATATGCTTCTAGTGGGCCAAATGTTTTACCACAGTGGGCCTTTAGGTGGTGAGTTTCCTTTGGAATGGTGGACGAGCCGGGTCACCAGCGTTGTCTATGTTCGCGAGCGTAAGTGAACTTTCGCCATTAGATTTACCCGGGTGACCATATTAAAATTGGTCATAATCAACTTGAGCAGCTAGGGACATGCACCTGCACGTGCATGTTTATTTCCCTTTGTTTTATTTGCATGTTTTAAGTCTTTCTTTATTTTAATGTTTATGCAAGTAGTGGGTGGTTTTTATTTCTTTTTAATCATGTAGTAGTGGGTAGACATAGTAGAGTAATGGGTAGTTATTTTGTCATGTTTTTGCTTATGTAATTTCATATTCTCAGATGAAAGAAGAATTAGACTTTTTCCTTCAAATTTACACAGAGAAGCTTTTAAGCAAAACAGTGAGTGTGTGTGTTCTCTAGTTCTGCAGATTTCAGTACTCACGTTGAAGACCCATTTGATTTTACAGACCAGTCTTAAAAATTATGGCAGTTAAAAAAATATTTAACAAAAGCAAACAAATCACAATACTTGTAAATTACTGTTTTACCACTTCAATATTCTTGATTTGACGTGAAATCATGCCCGTCAAGCTAAGAGGGATGGATGGATCCTTGTGTTACGTTAACGCCACATAACATCTATTTTCCCTCTCCATTATCAAATATAAAAATTAATAACACTAAACTTTTATCTAAGAAAATAAAAAGTATTAAATCTGTATACAAAATAAACAAGTTAAAATGTAAATAAAATAGTATTAAATATAAGAAAACAAATCACAATAGTTGTAAATGACTTTTTTACCACTTCAATATTCCCGATTTGACGTGAAGTCATGCCTAATTACCTATCAAGCTAAAACGAATGGACCTGATTATTTCAAGTAGGAATGTATATAGTCGGTTTGGTTCGATTTTAGCTTAAAACCAAAATCAAAAACCGATATTTCGGTTTCTAGGTTTTTAAAATCGTTTGGTTTCTGTTTTTTCGGTTTTTGGTTTTTAGTTTTAATTTCAGTTTCGGTTCGGTTTTTTGTTTTTTTCGATTTTACCATTTGTGCTTCAAGTTTTAGAAAAAAATTATTTTAAAGCATGAATTTAAACCAAAACTTTGGCCTTACGATAGTTTGTTGATCTTCAAATATAATCTATATATTTTTTATAATTTAGTTATTAAAATTAAATGCAATTCATAAAATATAATAACAATATATTCAATAAAACATTTTAATCTATCAATTCAAATAAAAATAAATAAATATTATTATTGAAACCTAAATATTTATTTTTTTTAGATAACACAAGTTAAATAAATAACTAATCAGCTAATAATTTTTATAAGTATATGATTACACCTCTAAATTTACAAGTTTGATTATATGGTTTCGGTTCGGTTTTCTCGGTTTTTATTACAAGCAAAACCAAAACCAAACAGAATAATTCGGTTTTAAAAAATCATCAAACCAAACCATTAGTTTTCCAACGGTTTCGGTTTTATCGGTTTGGTTGCATCGGTTATTTTGATTATGGTTCCGTTATTTTGGTTTTTTGCTCACCCCTAGACTTTCACTTTCACATTAGCGTCACATAACACTTCATTTTCTCTCATCTACAACAATTAACTAAAGAAATGGATCTCAATATATGTAACATCCTAAGCAAATTTAACATCAACCGTAGACATAAAAGATTCCTAATTCATAAGAAATGTATTGCCTCTAATATCACAACGCGTTTTGACTGCATTGGTTGTGTGATGAGATGAGAACTCCATAGTCTCTGATGACATCAATTCAGGAATGAGTGACATTTCTAAGGAATTTTCACCCGAACAACTAAAAACATTTGTGAGTCTTGTGGGCAAAACGGATAATATTGAAGATATAAGAGTCGAGATATTACAAATGGTATCAGAGTCACTTCTCGGTCGTTCTAAATGACGGGGCAAACCCCATCAAAGATGATGAGTCTTCGGAGGTGTTTAGAGGGACACCTTAAGCAAATACCACAACCATAAATGGGATTGATGAGGTAAACCTCATCGATAATTATTGGCCCAAAGAGGAATGACTGTAACACCCTAGGCAAATATCACATCAACCGTCGGCAGAAGAGATTAATGTTTCATAAGAAATATATTTGGCATTTAATATCACCTACGTGTTTTCAGCATATTGATTGTGGATAAGAGTCGAAATCTATAGTTAAGTTTGCTCAGATGATAACAATCTAGGGATGGGTGACCTGTCTGGAAAGTTTTTATCCGTACAACAAAAAACAATTTTATAAGCTACTTGGGCAATGTGAAGAATATTAATGGTATGAGAGCTGGGTTGTTACAAAATCTTTCTCTTTTATTAGATAAAATTAATAATACTAAATTATTATGCAAGAAGATAAATATAATGAAAAATAATAATAAAAATATAAATAAAAAACCAAAAAGTACTTCACTTCAAGTTGAAAAAAAATATTAAAAAATACTTTATATCACAAGCATCCTTTTTTCAATTAACATTTGCATTTAAAAATATATATATATATATATATATATATATCCAAATTGTGAATTTAAATTGTTGGATAAAATTACAAGCACGAGATGTAATAAAAATCAAATCAGATCCCAAATCACAGTTAAATTGTAAAAACAAAATAATATTAAAGATGTGGCAGGGAGGGAACGCGGCAGAGTAAA
>BJCM01063754.1:0-11809 GCA_018326385.1 Flaveria bidentis
CTGTAAGATGATGAGGTGACTGAAGCTTTGAATCAAAAGGGGTTTGTGATTGGTTGATTGTTGGGAGATATATGGAGGTGAAGACGAATTGTAGAGAAGATGAAGAGGGGTACTTATAGTGGTTTGTGTGGGGGTTGGTGGGGATGGTGAGAGAGTGAGTGGGTAGATCTAGTGATAACGGGAAATTTACCAAAATGACTATTTAACCAATTAAAACTATATAAAATATCAAAATAAACAATAAATGAGAATTGATCACGTGGTAAAATATCGTCGAGAGACGATACGTATACATGATGTATCGTCAAAATAATGGCCAAGGCGATACACATTCATGATATATCGCCTCCGTCTCGCCCACATTAAAAAAATGAAATCTTGCCCCCGTCTCGCCCTAATATGGATAGGTATCGTCATTCAGTAAAAGCGAGACATATGAGAAATTGTATCGCTCATGTCTCGCTTCTTTAAATCAATTTGGCGATACGCATGAATTTATATCGTCCGATAGCGATATATTGGCTACTTTTGTAAATTTTGAAGTCAATTGCTAGTATGCAAAACCATATTACTCAAATGATCAATATGGTAGTTTTCCTAATGATAATTGGTAATGCGAGTGGGACCCGATAACCGCTTATCGGAGAGTCGTTTATAACGTTTTCAGATCGAAATTGTTTTATAGTATCATCTGAATGAATTAATCGAATACAACTTATACGAGATTAAAAAAAGTGTGTTTTGATTGTTTGAGATTCGAACCTTAGAGAATTTTACCAAATCAGATTAGGCGAAAAAAGTATTACAGAGAAATTGGGTCTAAAAACTACACATCTAATTTTCAAGAGAAAGTTGTATAAAAATTGTGTCGTTTTATATTTGAATTTCACATGTGAAATTTTGGAAAATGACTACCATCATGAAATTTGTATCGGTCTGTTGTAGTTGTATATCAAGCTAATAATATAGAGTAAATTATATTTTTTGTCCTTTAAATATGTTTAAAATTATGGATTTTGTTCTTAATCTTTGATAATTACACTGGGAGAGTTTGGTTAGAAAAATGGAATGGAATGGAATAAAATTGAGAAACTAATATAATTTTCAAGTAAAATTATATTTGAGTGGGTAAGAAAATATAAAATCTAAGGAAATGTTTAACCTCAATTTCCTTGGTTGTGGGATTTCAACCAAGAGAGAATTTGAAATCCCACAACTAAGAGAATTGAATTGAAACATTCATTTGGGTTTTACATTTTATTACCCACTCAAACATAAGATTACTTGAAAATTATACTAGTTTCTTACTTCCATTCCACTCCATTCTATTCTTCTAACCAAACTCTCCTTGAGTGTCCTTTATTTAAAAAATTATCACATTTTATTCTTTTTCTACTAACTAAAGTTAACTTTTTCTGTTAGTTTTTTATGAATATATCATTTTGACATTATCCCTTAAATGACAAAATTTTAGCTTTGGTCCCTTATACTTTTCATATTTTGAAAAAATTTTGTTTTGCTTTCAGTCCAAATTTTGTGAGTTAACATGCCGGAACATGCGTGTGTTTTAACGTTTTTAAGCATATAAGCATATTTCCCCCTGTTTAACGACCATGTTGCAAGGCATTTGTCCTATATCGAATTACTTATTGATTCGGATGTTTTACGTTTTGTTTACGTGGTTCAATGGTTTTACATGTACTTTTCATTCGGTTTTTTTTTATTTTTCTTCTAATACAATTTGTTTCGGTGTTGGTGATCACTGATAGTGACGCACCTTTTGTGTTACTTAACATAGTTTTCCGTCATACGCTACAACTAAATATGAAATTGAGTTATTTGTAAATAAAAATACCATCCACACAATAAGAACCACCGACTTGAAAGCAAAAACAACGAAGGCTATGTGCATCAATAAACAACCTCATGGGGACCAGTAAAATCCAACTAGCGTAGACCAAATCTTTTAAATCTTATTATGTAAACCAGGTCTTTTACTTTTTGTGAGTTTTCGATATTTTAAGCAACATGATAAATTATAAACTATAATCGACCTTCATCGTTTTCAAACAAAATTTATATGAAAACGTAAAATTATTCGAACTTATACTGTTGAATGAAAACGTATTGTATAGACAAAACTTAAACAAAATTTACGTCAAAACGTAAAGCAAGCATGTGCGTCGTCGCCGCATGTGACATGATTAAGTATAGATTAAAACTGTTACAATTCGTTTGCAAACTATATTTATGTTGTAATATGGACTAACTCGAATTTAAAAAGTTGAATGAAGGCGTATTACATTGACCCCGACTTGTCTCTAAACAAAATTTGCATCAATTCATAGACCAACTTAAAACATACTTTAAAAATAAGCACGAAAAGATTATATTTGACTCAGCTCGTTTCGAATAAAATTTACGTTAAAACATAAGCGAACTCGAATTTATATTGACATGTACATAAAAATAAGAACACAAGAAATTAGTTTTTTAAGTAAGAATATAAAAGGGTATACCCTAAACTCTACAAACTTGAGGTAGTCAAAGTAATATTTTATAAGTTTGTAAAATATTATGGGGTCAAAAGCATCATTTGAAAGTTGAGGGGTGCAACCGTCGATGGCAACAACCTTGCAAAATATGATAAAGTAAATATGATGTAATCCAATGTAATATGATATAATTTGACGTGATACGATACAATATAATAAAACAATTATAATCACATAATATATACTATTATATGTATTTATGATAAAAATAATAAATTTATATATTAGTAATTAGCAACTTATTCATGCATTATAGGTTGTATTTTAGTTTTAGTGGGTTGTACTCACTTTTAGGGGGTTTTTTATCTTTAATTTTTTTAGTTTTAACCTCAATAATTTTACATTTTTAACAATTTAACCTATATAATTTTTTACTTTCAACTTTGATCCCTTATACTTTTATCTTTTACAAATGGTTATGCGTTTTGCTCTAAACTATACGAGTTAACACATCGTAACGTGTGCATGTAGTTCAAAGGTTTTTACACCTATTTTTTCCATTTAACATCCCTTTCACAACACACGAGTTTTATATCAACTTAACTATTGTTGTTAGTGTTTTATGTTTCATATGCGTGGTTCAATATTTTTATGTATACTTTTCATTCAATTTTATTTTTCGTTATTATTTTGTTAAAAAAATAATTTTTTCAGGTGTTAGTGGTCACCGACGATGGTACGATATTGATTTTATCGGGCACGATTTTACACCCCCACCACAACGTGACTACGTGAGGAGCTTAATACTAGTAATGTATAATTAACATGTTATGTGTTTGTACACTAGTTGGTAACCCGCTCTTTGTCAGGGTACAATCTCTACTCGTTCAATGCAAAGACACATATATTATTAAACATTTAAAAATAGGGGTAGGGTTAAAGTAAAAAAAAATTAATATAAAAAGTTTAAGAAGTATTATGGGCTTAACATGTGTCCTTTTATTTTTCTAAAAAGCAAGTTATTTTGATCATTGTGTTATTGTGTCGTATAATTTTCATCGTTTGTTATATGTATTTATCATTTGATTTTACGTTTAAAATACTTTTGTGGTTCTTTTATCATAGTTTTATAGATTACATAAACTTGTTATCTATCATAGTGTTTTACACTTAGAAATACACAAATATATACTTTCATCAATGTATTTTTTTAAACTTATAATGTTGAAGATAACACAGTTTGTTATTTTATTTTTTATTACAAATTACATAAACTTGTTATCTATCATTAATATTATAATTAGAAGTACACAATAATGTTATTTTACCAATATATTTTTTATAAAAACTTATAGTGTTGAAGATAACACGGTAACAATCAAAAACCACACTAAGACACTTTTGTTATTTTGTTATTGTTGTTAATGTATTAGAGTATTTAGTTGTTAATGTATTATTGTGTTTTATATATTAGTGATACACAACAATGTTATTTTATTATTATATTTTTTATAATTTATTGCATAAAAAACATAATAGTATTCATAAAAACACAATAACTAAGAAAAAACACAATGAGCTGGTAATAAATACACGATAACGAGTATGAGCTTAAAACATAAAATAGTTTATTATATTTTTATATAATAATATTGTGCTCATTTTATAGAGAAAAAACATTCGTTTCTATGGTGCAATTTTTGTAGAAAAAATAACGTCATACATAAAAGTTATGAACATTTAAAAAAATAGAGGACAAATTATAAAAAAAAGACAACAAAAATAATTATTCCTAAAATATATCTTTAACAAAAATTTTCCTATAAGTTAATCTCAACCACTGATTAAGAATATTAAAGGTTGAGATTACTTCTTAAACTTCCTTTTAGTTTTACGAGTCTTTATTTTTGAACATTCTCTAAAAATAAAAAAGAAAAGGAAACACACATGCCTTTAAAAAACTCACAAGGTTGACAGTTTTTTAACTCTTTTATGTTCATTTTAACAAGTTATGCATTCAAAAGAAATAACTATTAACTGTGTTGTCTAAAAACAAATCTATTTTTTTTAAGTTTTGGATATGTCACAATAAATTGTTGTTGTTGTTAATGTATTTAGTAATTATAAAGTTAGTATTTAAATATGGTAATACTTATTTAAAATTTTAAATGTTAATTTAAAGTATTTTAAATAATATCATATCTAATATAGTGAATTAAATAAGCTCATATTATTAAATAATATATTAATAATATTCATTAGATGTTGCATTAATTAAAACAAAATTTAAAATGAGGACACAACAAGAATGATTGCATGAAACACGTATACTCTTTTTTAACAACTTTTTGCTCCTTAAAGCATTCATAGTGGATTTTCTATCACTATCCATATAATTACACTAGAATTTATTTTTTCTCTTTCTCGTTTTCAATTAAATAATACTTTTATATACATTATAATTACAATTACACTCTCCTTCACATACAACCACTTTCAATAATATTAAAATATTTATAGGGACTGAACTGTGATTCCTCAAATATATAAATAAACAGTAAATTTGTTGTTTATTTCACTCACAACCATTTATAATTATCTCTATATTATCATAAACACATTTACACATTTATAAGGAATCCACTATGAATGCTCTTATTCCACCGAACATTGCACTTCCAAGTATTTAAACCCATACCACTTTTTGTGGGGAGCAACACCAGTTACAATAGACCAAAGTCATGACTCCCTCAAGAGTCATTTATAATTAATGTTAAGAAATTGTATTAGATCTCTTAAATATTATGTAAAATTACACTTATGTCCTAAAAAGATGCTTTAATGTCGGGCGAGGAGAATGTCACGCAACCCAGTAGACATACTGGACACCGGCTTCAATGGTGGGTAACGGATGCCGGTGGTGAAGAGGCGGAGGTTGAGCAAGGTGCTTGAAAGGGCACATCTTAAGAAAAAAAAGAAATTACTTTTTTTTTTCGTAAGAGATCACATATAAATTATAATAAAATAATAGATATAGGTAACTAGAAATATAACAATAAATAAAAATATAAATTAATAAAGATGATTGAATAATAAATATTTAATAAATGAATAGAGCCCAGAACGAAGTTGAGTTTGTAATTTTCTCACGAGAAGATCTAAGGTTTTAGACATACAACTAGAAATGAATTGAACTATTTTGAAACTTTCATTCTTTTTTCTCTTTGTTTGTTCTTGAACCCTTTGAGTGTTACGGTTTTCATTACTCTTATAAATGCTCCTAAGTGAGGATTAGTTAATAAAACTTTAATTAACCTGAAATCCGTGAGGGAAAAAAAGAGGAATGCTGTAATTCGTGAAAAACAGGGGACCGGAACATGTGAATATATCAAAGGTATATTTTGAAAAGAGAAATGTTCATAAGTTACATATAAAAGCAGGCTTAAATAATTGTAGATAAAAGCTAAATGGATTTGAAAAAAGATTTAATTAATTGCTAACTATGTTCTCATTTGAAAAGTTAATTGTTAATTACTATCTATTGTATCTAATAAAAAATATTTTCTTTTAGTATTTGTCTTTCTTTTGATT
Source organism: Flaveria bidentis (assembly GCA_018326385.1). Taxonomy (NCBI): domain Eukaryota; kingdom Viridiplantae; phylum Streptophyta; class Magnoliopsida; order Asterales; family Asteraceae; genus Flaveria; species Flaveria bidentis. The sequence continues at coordinate 6,087 of BJCM01063754.1, forward strand.
CGTCTTTTTGTCACTTGCAACTCCTTCTAAATATTCCAATATTATTTTTTCTTCGAAAAATTATTATAGTAATTTAAACATTCAAACTATTATCTCTCTTATTCTAATTTAATTTATTAATTATAATATTTCTTTCTCTCATCTAGATTTTTTTAAAAACAAGCTATATTTTTTTAAAAAAAATTATTAAGTAAATTAATAATCACATCTTTTTATTAAAACAGAAAAAATAATAGAAAAAAATTATATAATACTATTTTTTCTAAAAGACTAAGCCCTTTTAAAACAACCTATTTTTTAATCGGTCCTTTTTAAAAAAATAATTATAAAAGGGTGAATTTTTTTCAAAACAGTCTTACTAAAACATCCAGAATAATTACAAAGCAGACTTTTTTTATAAACAATATTTTTCTAAAAAATATTTTTTATAAAAGATTTTTTAAAACAAATGTTTAAAATTCAAACTATTTAGATTACTGAGTTAAAAAAAGTATAATTATTTTATTTCTTGAATTATTACGTATATATAATTTTAATCATATCTTATATCAAAATATAATAATGTAACTCTTTGTGTTTATTAATAACTATAATTCATTTAATGAATGAGTTTCTTGCCTATCTATCTATTTGTCTTTTGGTCTATATAATTAAAAAAACCAAGTTAAAACAGGACAAAATTGTTAGTCTTGTCATACTAGATTTCTTATTTCTCTTTATTATTAATAATAGTATTGAATATTAATCATATTACTTGTATTATTTTCAATTTTTTATTTATTAAAAACAAACTTTTTAAAAACAACATAACACAAAGAACTTTCTTTAATAAAATTTCTTTTTCATAAAATAAAATATTTAAAAGCACAATGTTTTTATAAAAAAACTTTAAGAAAAATGTATTATTGTTTATTTAATTAAAGTAATTATTTATACGCAATTATAATCATATTTTATCTTTAAGCAATATTTTATACTTCATAAATTTTTATTATTAATTATTTAATATATTATTTATTCAACCCCGATGTAGTACATATGGTGCTAATCTAGTTTCATATAAACCAACACATACAAAGTTATATGTTATTACACAAATGCGGACCTCACTTACGTCAAGGGAAATGCCACAAACGAAAAGGCTACACACGTTGCGTGGTCATTTGTGACGGTACAAGAAATGCAGGCCCTTCAATATATTTTTCTCCTTTTTCTTATTTTCTCATTGTTCTTTTTTATATATCTTTAGAAAAAAAGTTATTTTTAACTCCTTTTAGATTTTGTAAAGTTCAAAAAAGGTTTGTATACATATATTATAAGAATATATAAATTTTGAAGTGGTTTCTTTGTTTTGCTTTAGACGAATTTTATTATCCTATAGATGTATTACTTTTAGAAATTAAAATAAAAAAAACTTAGCGCCAGTGATTATAGTCCCATTATATAACACTCATTTAGAAGTGTAAGTGGCATTCGTCACCGACAAGTTCTCCCCTCCAACTTTAATGTAATGGTAAAAACCACCCCTCTATTTTTTAAAATATCATTTGAACCCTCTTAAGTTTTTAAAGTTTCAAGTTTACCCCTATAATATACATATAATATGATTTTTACTCAATAATTTACTTTCTTGGTGTTCGTATAACAATTATAAAAATAACGTTGTATTCAAGATAGGGTAGCTCTGAGGTTTTATGGGTCCGTAAAGAATGAGACGGACAATTGACTAAAGAACAATTGAATCACCAAAACTATTTTTGTTTCTTCTATTTACAAAATCATATTTTTTTTTGTGCTTAGCTATGCTAATGTCGCCATCTTAACCGTTTAAGGTCAGCCTCCCGCCTCATATCACGGCATAATTTTCTCGTTTAGTAATAAGTTGGTCGGTGCCAATGATCTTCACCAAGTCGTGAGGTGAGGTTATCAAGACTTTATCAAAATATAGAGATCTTGGTTTAAGCCTCACCTGCGATAACAAAAAAGTTCTAGGTTGGACATGTGTGTTTTTACATCCAATATGAGTGTTCTCCTGGGTGTGGTATGAGATTCAGGGTTTATATACGAACTTTCCTTTGAGGATGTGCCAACGGATAGCCACTAAGGTTCGATACTCAAAAAATGGAGATGATTGAATGGACAAGTGGCTCGCAAATGATAAAAAGAACGCTAAAAAATATAAAAAAGATAAAAAAAATATAAGTTGGCCAGTCGGTTCTACCCATGACGATAGTGTTTAAGTATATTTTATTGTTTTATTAAACTATTTAAAATATACTATTTATTAAAATATATTTTTGTAATAAAAACACTGTTTCAAATTGTTTGTATTTTTTTATGTTTCACGAGCCAGGTTATACGTAATTAATATATTTAGATACATAATATATTTTTAACTTTTGATATTATCTACGTTTCAATACAAAAATATCAACGTTTAATTATACTCTCATTTAAACTACAACATAATTTTGTAACTAGCAACATTTTACTTTTCTTGCTTAAATTTAAAAGGTTTTTTTGTTATTGATGCATTCATTTGAGTTATTAGGATACATTTTCCATCTCTCTATAAAGATATAGAAAAGAGAAAGGCATCATAATAATCATAATAAGTAACGAGTGTACCTATAATACGTTTCTTAAATTTTGATATAAGCTTTCTTGTATTTCCCACGTGTCATGCTTTAGAATTTTTAATTCATTAACTTTACTTTATATTCAAGCACTTAGGGTGACAACTAAACTAAATTTGTTCCCAATGACATGCGTTAACTTGTCTTATTTAGAGCTAATGCTTAATGCCTATTAAGGGGATATTTTTTGTCACATCAGCGTTAAATCATAATTATTTTTTTGTTAAAGACATAAGTAATGGTTGATGCTCCTATAACGTCCATTCATCATTATAGATTTGATAATTTGTAGCGTTATAATAATAATGCCCTTTAAACATAACGCCTCACCGTAATGATGATGGAAGCATTATGTGGTGTTGATTTAGCGACCCATTAATTGAAAATGCCGTTTATTTTGTTCATTTCCTTCTCTTTCTTGGACCTTTTTTTCTTAAAGTTTTTTCTTCTTTTAAAGTATATTCAATCATTTGTGATGTTTATCTTTATCTATGTTTTCATATGAAGTTTTATTTAAAATCGATCCGCTGTAAAATACGGGCACAATTAACCCACTAATTAAACATATGACTTAAGTTGTATTAACACCTACGGTCAAAATGCGCACGTGTGAGGACTTGCATTGTCTAGAATTTCACTTGTTTCTTGTGTCTAAAAAATAATATTTGATTAAGACTCTCACTTATATACTGTTTTAAAGTTATAAATTCTTCCTATGCGAGACAAACTTTCAAAATAACAAGTTCATTTTATTTAATCACACGAGCGTCATTTGATCTCAATTTTCAACATGTTGTATTTCGTTGTGAAATTCTCAATTGGATGAACACAAACCCATTAAATAATAACTAAATCTATCTATACTAATAAAAAAAAATTGTAGATCACTTGTTACAATTCTAAAGCCCTTAAATTTTATTTTTTCGTTTCTCTCTCCTAATAAATATCGCATTAACAACAAGTGATATTATTTAACTATTTTCATATTAAAAATATTTTTTTATTAAATTAAAAAAAGATCTTTCTACAAATGCAATTTGTAAAAAAATAATTTTTGAGTAAATTACCATTTACGTCCCTGGTTTTTGTTCATTTTAACCGTTTGCATCCCTATAGTTTCAAAACCTTGAATCGGCCCCTATACTTTTAATTTTTTCTTTGTTTGCATCCCTGAGGCTGACGTCGTTAATGTGGACAGTTAACTTCGCATCTTTTTCTCTCTCCTGCAAGGATATTTTGATCATTTCTTCTTTCCCCCTTCTTTCTTGTAAAACCACTGTAAGGGTTTCTTCTCACCTCAAGTACCCTCCCCAATCTCACCCTCTCACCTCTTCCTCTCTCTCTATCTGTCTCCCTGTCGCTCTTTTCTCAAAGCAAAACGATGGTCAAATGTGGTAAATGTGGATCTGAAACTTTTGTTCGAACATCATGGACCATAAAAAATCCAGGCCACAGATTTAACTGTTGTGCGAGATTGAGGAAAAATTATGGTTTTGTTAGTTGGGTTGAACCTGCACTATGTTCAAAGATCTACATAAATTATTAATGGATTGTTAAGATCAAACAACATAACAGAAGAAAGAGCCGGGAGGTTGGAGCATCAAGTGAAAAAAAATATAGAATGTTGTTAATTTTTAGTTGGTTCTTTTTTATTGTGTACTTAATTTGTTAGTGAAGTAGTAGAAGTTATTTTGTACCAATTGACCTAATTTTCTCCTAAATATTGTAAAGGTCAATTAGTAATGGTTGTACAAGTTTAATGGATGGAAATGGACATTTTGTGATGATAATTATAGAAACAATATCATACATGGCTTTTGATTACATCTTAAAAGCATGAGTGGCAGTAACATTATTTGAAGCAACAAAGCATGTTCAAAATACATACCCAAAATACATCCAATTAACAGAAAATCCATATGCAAAATACATAAACCAGCTGACTACTGATTATCCAAAGAAGCACCTTGTGAAAGCTGTTGTGATGAACCTTGTCCCTTGTATGACCTTTTGTTGTGTCCATAGTTCTTGCACATACCACACTTAACAAAAACTATTGTTTTCACCAACTTCCCATCTTTGTTAACTTTACTTGCATCCACCTCCTCAACTGATTTCTTCCTCTTCTTTCTTGGTCTGCCAACTTGAGTATGATGCTTTGGAGGTATCAGTGTAGTTGGGGAATTTGATGGCATCCACATGGGTCTCCCATTGATGGGCTCAAGGGTGTTTTTATACACATCCTTCCAGGTTTCTAACCAATACACTCTGGACACCCAAGCCTTAGGAATTGCATTTTGCTAGTCATAAGTTGCCAAATCCCATATGCAAGCTACTGCATGCTTACATGACATGCCTGTAAGCTCCCATTTTCTACACGAGCATGCTTGTTTCTCTAAGTCGACACAAACTTGATCCATCCATGGTCCACTTACTTGGTATTTTTTTTAACTCCAGCCATGATAACACTATACTCACTTGCTTGTTTCTTAATGAGATCCAAGCTTTTAGCTGCAAAGGGTGTAAGGGGTCCTGGACACTTTGAAATCAACTTGTGAACAACAAGCCTCTTTAACATATATTTCCTAACATACTCAAGGCATGAAATTATAGGCTTGTCTCTACCCCCAACCAACTACTTGTTAAAAACTTCACAAATATTGTATAATAAAATATCACACGTCGGCCTACCTGTTTTATAACAAATATTGTGTAAGCTACTAATTCTGGTTTTTGAAAAATATAACATCTTGTATTTTTCCGTTAATAAATGTTAACTTTGTTTGTTCTTATAAGGGTCATTATTGTCAATTATGAAACTCATTTGTTGTTTATACTTATTCACTATTGTCATTAAGTTTCTATGTATGAAAGTTAAAAATATAAATATTAAATAATAATAATTATGTTAATACTAATAATAGTAACAATAATAAGTTATAATAATGAATAATAAATATATCACCAATAACAATAATACCAATAATGATAACAATATTAATAAAATTAATAATAATAATTATTATAACAATGATAATAACCAAGATAATGTTAACAATAATAATAATGATAATAATATTAGTAATA
>BJCM01063755.1:0-48774 GCA_018326385.1 Flaveria bidentis
TATCACTATTAAATTCCAATTTAGAGGAAATTACGACAAATCCATAAGTAACCCTTAAGTTTCATATATTCCAACAATAGCCCTTACAAGAATTTAACGATGCTAACATTTAATTTAACAAAAAATTCAAGATGTTACAGCAGCTACCTTTCAATTCAATGATACAAATATTAGATTGTACAACGTAATATTAATTTAGCATAATCCTTCATATGAACCAACAATACATCATGTATAATGTTTATACATCCATGTATATAGATTTACTTTAAACACAAGTTAGCATCGCAATTTTGAATCAATTCTTCTATTTCAACTTCATTGGAACATTTCATACGGGTTTTGTACATCTTTATTATTAAATAACTATATCTTTCAACTACACAACCAAGACCCTATCTTTCCAAGTTATGGAAATATCCATCTTCTAAAAACCTATCCCCAACACATGGTGATTTGTAAATAATTATATATATTATTATGGATTATGGATCTTGGACTCCATTGTTTGGACTCGGTTGGTCCCACATTTGCTCTGTTCCGCCACTCACATCTCATTCTCATCAATGCAAAGCCATTCCTTTGTTGAGCAATGGTCCCTTGCTCTGCGTGTTCATTTGACGACAGTGACAAACATGAGGTTTCATCATCTCAAATTCTCTATTCAATTTTCACATAAATCTTTTTTGATACCAGGAGTTTTCTTTCTTACCATTGATTTTGATTTATTGTGCATTTAGGGTTTCTATAATTTTGTTAAAAAATCAACCTTGGTGCAGGTAATTTATTTATTTGTTGTTGATGTTTGTTCTACATGTTCCTTGTAAGCATAATCATCTTTATTATTCTGTCATCTTAGATATTAATGGTTGACATGTGGGTTTAGATTAGTTTATATGGAGATTTGATTTTTGTGTGACATTACAGTTTGTGAATCCATACAAGATGCTGTCAAATACATCAAGAATCGTCAAATTTAGGTATGAAGTAAATATGAAGAATTAAGGTTCATGAATAAATTGGGTTATTTGTATGATAACACCATGAGATTTGATTTTTTGTGATTTATGAACTAATATAAACCCACATGCTAACCATATTTACTCTATACCTAAATTTGACGATTCTTGATGTTTTATTTGTTTGAATGTAGGTTTATGAAGATCGGAGAAAGACTTGAAATGTTATGAGTTGTATATTTTTTTAGGAATGTAAAATTTATGACATGACACAAAAACACGATACGACCCTAACATGAAATTTACAGATTTGAGTTTAGTATAAATGAGTTTAGGTCATTTTTGGGTCGAAGCCAATAACCCATCTAGCTAGGCGGGCCGTGTTCAAGTCAATCCAATGGGTTGACATATTGACTCATTTAATCCATTTATTATTCATTTTAATTTTTATATATGTTTAATGTCATACATTAAAATTTTTTGGTTCTTTGTTTCAAACTCTAAAACTAAACAAGAATTGAAATAAGATTATATATATATATATATATATATATATATATAATAAATAATTGTTGTATTTCATTTGTAATTTTAGAAAGTAATTTTAAAACATTAATATGTGAAAAAATACAAAAAATAAAACATTCTGGTCAAACGGGTCACGTTCGTGTTAACCCATAAATTTTCGTATCGTGTTCTCGTACACATGTCTAACATGATTTTCAGGTTCCGTGTAAAATTTTAGGATGGTGTTGGGTTGGACACGTCATCCCGCAACACAAACCATTTAACATCCTTAATTTTCCATCAACTTATATAAGGACATATATTATTTTTAGATTATTTTAATAAAATTAAATAAGAATAAAAATAACTTTTAACTATTTTGTAAAGATATTTCAGACTATACATAAATTTTGCGAATTTGCGGTATTAAGTTTTCTATAATTCTTCAACCTTTCTATGATACAACAATAATCAAAATAAACCTAAAATAACCATATCACCACCAACTTCATTGTCTCCAACAACGGCTTGAACCATTAAAACCTTCAACCCTAATACAACAATCCACAACTCCTCTGGTAACTCAAACTCGCCGGAAACAATGGTGTCAACGGTGGTCGCTATCGTGTGAATTGTGATTGAAGAAAGTGAAGTTTATCTATTGCCTGAATTTAGTCCCTCAACATCTACTACTTGTCAGTTCAATCCAAAAGGGACATCAAATACCCTCAATACCTTATTCCCTTCGCCATTGCTCCATATTCCCGTCGAACAAGGTATGATCGTCTCAAGCTTTTCGTGTAGTCGATCATTTGAAATTTGATATGATTTTTGTTTCCGTTTTTAGAATTTTAGAAGTAGTGATTGCTTAGAAGTTTAATTTTGGGTGTGATTTATCTATAAAAAACACAACCATCCATATGTGCAAGTAGCGAATCTGCAAGTAAAATTATTAACTATCAGCTATCAGTTGTTAAGTTTTGAGAGTTTGAAAGGTAAGTAGAGTTGATGACTTAAATCAGGAACTTTGCATAGTGTACTGTGATCAGATAAATTGTGTGAGTGTTAGCATGATGTGTCAGTATGCTAAACTAGGATATCTTTATCTTTGGGGTTTTGATTAATTTTGCACCAGTGATTCGTGGTGTGTGATTTCTTACTGAATGTTTCCTAGGCAGGCAACTTACTAGTGATCAAAGTTTGTATTAGTCTTAACGGAGTCGGGACCTTATACTGTCAGATCTAAATATATCTGCTGAAAAGAAGATGAAGGTGGTAGGGTTGGTTAGTGGTGGCAAAGACAGCTGCTTTGCCATGATGAAATGCCTCCAATATGGCCATGAGGTAAGAGCGATTCACCATCAGTCAATATTAACGTGGATGGTGTATTTAGTGATGTCTAATTATCTATGTTGTTAACTTGTTATGAACATTTATGTACTGGTCTTTTTAATTATGTGATGTTTGTATTGTAGGTTGTTGCATTGGCGAACTTATTGCCCGTCAATGATTCTGTGGATGAGCTTGATAGCTACATGTATCAAACTGTAAGCCATTCTATAATAGCATAACAATCATGATTAATGATAATTAAGGTTCTAAAGTAGTAAATTTCTGCCTCTCTGGTAGCACCATAATAGTGTGCAATATGTTTAGACATGGTAATTGGGTGCCCTAAGGCAACTTAATCACAAGAAGTCATGCGTTGGGTTAAATTGCTCACAATTCAAATATTCTGTATGTAATAATTTGTACCACTTGGTTATAATTATGGGTAATTGGATACCCAATTTTCAATGTTAAGGTTATTTATTTATTAAAAAAATAACATACCTTTATACGTTACAAATCTATAAAATTGTAGTATTGCATTCTGCAGTATGTGACACAAAAAAAAGCATTCATATTATATCTTGAAAAGCATATTCCGGTAGTTGAAAGATCTTTCGAATTTATCTAGTATTGCCTAGTGGCCCTAGCCTAAAAGTTCAAATTCAAACTTTTAATAAGTAAACATCGTCACCGACATTGTTGTATCAAGAATTCAAGATGAACAGTCTCGTTTGTATCTGGTGGAACAAATTTACAGCACACTTATTGAGTAAAGCAAAAAATACACTCAACTTTTAAAAGTATTCAGTATACATATATATCGTGTAGTTTTATTCAACTAATGAAGCCTCCAACTTGGTATGGATGAAGCTAGTTTTACTAATTTAGATTAATAAGGCTTTATAAAGTTGTAAAAATAGTATTATCGGGCAGCCTGTGGGAAACCATGGGCCGATAGCCCAGTACAAAAAACAAGTTTTTTGCTTTTTTTACCATCTACTCGACGTAAAATTATATGCTATTTCAGGAAAAAGGCATAAATGTATAGCAAACTGTAATATTCGCATAACCTTCTCAGAGGTAGTAAACATAGTCAATCATTATATTGTTATGTGCTTAGCTAATTACTTTGTGTTTACATTGCTTGATATGTACCAGGTTGGTCATCAGATTGTTGTCAGTTATGCAAATTGCATGGGGTTGCCTTTGTTTAGACGAAAGATACAAGGATGCACCAGGCAAGCTATTTAATCTGCACATCTTTGGCAGAGTTTTTCTGGATGTTCTTTTTATTTCAAGAAAACTGTATACTTTCAGAGCACTACATGCCATTTTTTTTCCTTTCTGAAATATGTTATTTGCATTTACAACTTTTACGCATAAAAATTTAATTAATTTGATGGTTATTCATTATGGTCATCGGTTTACAAAAGAGTGCTTTTTCTCGCCTGGATGTGACTTTTATGGTATTGTCTAGGTGGACAAATGGCTTGCTAATATTTTTGGCTTATAAAATCGTTAAATTTTTAGGCGCCATGATTTAAGCTACAGCAAGACTCCAGGTGATGAAGTGGAAGACATGTTTATTTTGTTAAAAGAAGTAAGAAAGCAGATACCATCTATCACGGCCGTCTCATCTGGGGCAATTGCTTCTGATTATCAGAGATTACGGGTAGAGAATGTTTGTTCAAGACTAGGGCTGATTTCTCTAGCATATTTGTGGAAGTTGGATCAATCATTGCTCCTACAACAAATGGTAGTTTAATGTTATATTATATTTGATGGTAATTCTTTAAAGTGTTCATCACCTCTAGTAAACTTTCCTATGTTTTCTTTGTGGACATAACCAGATTGAATCTGGGATTGTTGCTATCACAGTGAAGGTATAATCCTGTGATTCCTTACTCTGCATTTACATTCTTGTTAATGGTAATGTATGTAAGTATTTTTAATGTCTTCTTAATTTGATTCCAACTATAAACTTTTAGGTGGCCGCTATTGGCTTAGATCCTTCAAAGTACCTGGGAAAAGAACTGTCCCACCTATGGCCACACCTTCTTAAGTTAAATGAGTATGTTATTACCATAATGCTCCCATAAAAGGAGTTTTGTATCTCCCTATTAATCAGCTTTTATTATTGTAATTTTATTTTTGGCAGATTATATGGAAGTAATATATGTGGTGAAGGTGGAGAATACGAAACATTAACACTTGATTGCCCACTCTTTAAAGTAAGTATTGGCAGGCCATTTTGTTCATTTTTTGGTGTCAATGAAAATTGTTGCATTATCAATAATGCTGTTTTTTAGTGACTTGTAATGTTTATCTACCTTTCTGTTCACGTTTGTGTTTTCACCTTTGATTTATTCCAGTATGCCCGAATTGTTCTAGATGAATTTCAACTTGTACTTCATGATTCAAATTCCATAGCTCCTGTGGGAATCCTTCACCCTTTGGCATTCCATTGTGAAGATAAATTACAATCTGATTCTGTAAGTGACATTAACAGAAATAATGGTTTCTGTCTGGAGAATATGGGATCTGTGATTGAAGTACAAACCGAATCTATAGAAATAATGGAAGAGAAATCCCAGTCATCTGATGTTGCCTTAGATTTGGCTCAACTTGAAAACCGTAAACCTCGTATTTCAAAAACTAAAAAAGAAGATACTTTCTCCATATCTTGCTGGCTGCAGGACGACTCTAAAATTTCAGTAGGTGAGTTATAGCGATAATTCAAAGATACTTGATTAATTTCCTCATCCTTAAAATTTTGTTTTAATTTGTATGTTCATTCTTTTTCTGCCATGTCAGATGTGCAGGAGGATTTGAAGATTATATTGCTGAAAATAGAATTACAACTTACTGAACTCGGTTTTTCTTGGGAAAATGTAGTTTACATTCATTTGTACATCTCAGATATGAATATGTTTGCTATTGCAAATGAAACATATGTGAATTTTATAACTCAAGATAAATGTCGTTTTGGCGTACCATCCCGCAGTACAATTGAGCTTCCTCTGTTACAAGTCAGCCTCGGAAATGCTTATGTGGAAGTATTGGTAGCAAATGATCAGAGTAAAAAAGTACTTCATGTGCAAAGCATCTCTTCATGGGCCCCTAGTTGTATTGGCCCATATAGCCAGGTAAAATGTCTACAACACCCTTCAATGGTGACATATTTAACTCTTTGGGAAGCTCTTTATTTGCCATGATCTGTTATTTTGTAGGCAACTTTGCATAAAGAGATACTTCACATGGCGGGCCAGTTGGGCCTTGACCCTCCTACCATGACACTATGTGATGGAGGGGCCGTTTCTGAACTAGAACAAGCCCTGATAAACAGCGAAGCCATTGCAAAAGCATTCAATTGTTCAATAAGTACATCAGCCATACTTTTTGTCATTTATTGTTCAACGTCTACCTCAACATTGGATAGAATCAGTATGCAAGAAAAACATAATGAGATTCTTAATCAAAATAAGCCACGCAACTTAAAACATAACCATCTTTCTGGAGTAATAAATCCTGTTTTCTTGTATGTGCTTGTCCCTGATCTGCCAAAAAGGTACTTCAAAAAACATTTTTGCCTCCAGGTTTCTAGAACTTATAAATTGGATGATTAAATTAACGTTGATATTCTCATTTGGTTGTGATTTTGTAGAGCTTTTGTTGAGGTGAAGCCCATACTCTTTGTTGAGGATAACACCGACTCCGAGGAAGTTGTAAATGATCATGCTATGTCTGACCTAATATCTAAAGTGAATCTATTTGATTCATGTTTTAAACCAGAAAAATGGCATGATGAATGTCTTCAGAAGTGTGTTGTTAATGGCAGAATATGTGCAGTCATTTTATCCATCACGACTGAGATTGCTGACAAGATCTGTTCTAATGTATACACATCCACAAATCTTAGTGATAACCATATTATCACCAACGAGGAGAAAATGGAAAAAGTTGCAAAATTTTGCTTATATCGTCTTGATAAAATCCTTTCACAAAACTACTTCTCTTGGGACGATGTAATGGTTAGTTTCTTTTGCCACAGAGAAATACATTTATGTAGACATATATATACACACACACACATATAAATACATGTATATATTATGTCTGTCTCACAATGTCGCATCATCTTTGGATTCAATTCTTACTCATCTCTCTTTTGATCCGCAGAATCTGAGAATTTACTTCTCTGCAAGTTCCAACATCTCCCATGAAACATTATCACTCATCTTCCAAAGCAATTTTGATGAATTTTGTGAAAAGACGAAAAATGTGAAGACTTGTGCAGAGCCCATTTTCAACATTGTACCGGTGATCGGGGCAGGGAGTTCTGCTACTTCCATGGATGATGTAATCACCTGTGAGTTATTTGCTAGAAAATCTTGACATACCCCAATCAATTTTCTTTTAGTTCTACATAAACCGAGATTTATAGCTGCTATGAGGGGTTAAATATGTGGAAGTTCACATTATTATTACTACTTCAAGTAATGTAGTAATATGTGTTTTTAAGCCTTGAAACAGATGCTATGAATACCAAAAGATGTGATCTCTAGAGTACTTGTTTATTTGGTGAATGTTTCATGTAATGCGTCAATTTATTTATAGTAATCCAACAACAATCTTCTAGTGCAAGTGTTCTAAATTAGCGTTACAGTTTTCATATTGTTTTGTAATCATAGCATAGTTGATATGCAGCGACATAAAGTAAGCGTGAACCTTTGTCTATCCATGCTTACTATAAACATGAGTCTCGTACAGTCTACCAACATAATTAATCATACTCAAGACGTAAATATGAACACCATTACATAGGCTAGCACTCCATAATCTCGATCAAAGTAGGGTTTTGTGAAATGATAGTACATTGGTTTACGATTTGTATATCTTAACTATTACATCACAACAACAAAACAAACATATCTAGTAAATATTTTACTAGAAGGGATAAACACATATTATGGCAAGATAAAGATGTTACTCTTGGATTGATCTTTATCTCATGAAAATTTATTCCGAAAGACAACATAAAAAAACTAAAAAAGATAACATAAAAAAAACATATCATAACGAGAATGGAAGGTTATAAAGCACGTCTAAAGTGTTAATCTCACTATATCAATGGTTACGATTAAGATAATAACATGTGGATAAGAGTAAAAAGATAATTAACTATAATTGTATGTCTTTTGTGTTTTAATATAGTTCTCTTCATTTTATTAATTCAAAATAACTTTTTGTACATTTTAATTTTTAAAAATATATACAATAAAATTAAAAATTCATGATCTTTAATTTGAAAACAAGTCTAGCAGGGTTAACGAAAAGTAGCAAACTTACATTTTAAACCCTCAACCACAAACAACCTCTTATATTTCTAAGGATTACTACACACATGTATTATATACACGTCAACAAAATGAATTATTGTTATTTGATACTATAGTTTAAATTGTGACATAAAATACGTAAAAAAATTAATGCAGTTTGAGAATAGAACTAGGTTAGTAAGTAATAATTTTGTTAAAAAAAGAAATAAAGAAAACACAAGAAAGGAATAGGAGAAATTGGATCGTAAATGTAGCAGGGTTGTTGTACTTTAACCTCTGTAAAAACTAAAAACTCCATTGAACCCAATAATATTCTGCTTCACATGATCCACTGTTTTGTCCATTTATTTATTAATCCAAAGCCAAAAGGGGACACACACACACACACACACACACACACACACACACACACACACACACACACTCAGAGTCTCACAGAGAGAGATCTGAGCCGCGTGAGTTGCTTTTCAGTTTTCAACAACACCACCACCACCACGACGAAGACGACGATGATTCACCACTTCAACAGCATCTTATGAAGCCTCTCATCTCTCAAAACTTACAACATCCTCCAACTCTTTCATCCATTCAGGTACTAACCATCTTCTTCCTCACTTAATCTTCGTTTTCAAATCACTGAGTTTTCATTGCTTTTCCATTATCATTCTTCTTATCTGCTTCTTTGAATTCCAACTTAGTAGAAGGAAATAACGCTACAATAAGCTCAAAGAGCCACGTGGATCTGTAGTCTTCATCGAGTCCTGAACATGTCGATGTTATAATTTAGTTACAACTTGTTTAATTTCTGTTTTCAGATTTGGGGGATGCTGTAGCTTACAACATATAACATAGATTACGAGCAGTAGTTGAAGAGATCACAAATTTAGGGGCTTTGCCCAATGTGGAGCAGAATTAGGTCTGGCAATTTGGGGATTTTGAATTTATAACGGTGTATGGAAAATTGGCGAGTCCTTTATATATTTGAAATTGAATTGCTAAGAATATAGAGAATCAATGGAAGATTGTTCCAAGTATTCCCATAGTCCTGCTCATCTAGCTGTTGCTCAACGAGACCATGCTGCGCTTAAGAAACTTATCTCCGCCCTCCCACGGTTAGCTAAAGCTGGTGCGGTTAACACAGAGGCTGAATCAGTAGCTGCTGAGCTGGATGCTGATGCTTTTTCAGCAGTAATTGACCGTCGTGATGTTCCAGGCAGGGAAACGCCTCTACATCTTGCTGTTCGTCTCAAGGATCCGATCTCTGCGGACATTTTAATGGCTGCTGGTGCAGATTGGAGTCTTCAGAATGAGAATGGATGGAGTGCTCTTCAAGAAGCTGTTTGTAATAGAGAGGAAAATATAGCCATGATTATTGCTCGCCATTACCAACCATTAGCATGGGCTAAGTGGTGTCGTAGGCTTCCTCGTATAGTAGCATCTGCTAACCGTATTCATGATTTTTACATGGAAATAACTTTCCATTTTGAAAGCTCGGTTATTCCATTCATAGGAAGAATTGCCCCTTCGGATACTTACCGGATTTGGAAACGTGGATCGAATCTACGTGCTGATATGACTCTAGCGGGATTTGATGGGTTCAGAATCCAAAGGTCAGATCAAACTTTCATGTTCCTTGGAGATGGGTATACGCGAGAAGATGGTAATGTGTGTTTACCTCCTGGTTCTTTGATCGTTCTTTCACATAAAGAAAAAGAAATAACAAATGCTTTAGAGGGTGCTGGTGCACAACCTTCTGAAGCTGAAGTGGCTCATGAAGTTGCATTAATGTCTCAAACCAACATGTACAGGCCTGGGATTGATGTGACTCAAGCCGAGCTTGTTCCCCATTTGAATTGGAGAAGACAAGAGAGGACAGAGCTTGTGGGACCCTGGAAAAGTAAGGTGTATGATATGCTCCATGTGATGGTGAGTGTGAAATCAAGACGGGTTCCGGGTGCTATGACAGATGAAGAGCTTTTCTCCAATGAACATGGGGGAGTTGAAAATGGAGTTGAACATGATGAATATGATGATGTTTTGACACCTGAAGAAAAGAGGCAATTGAATTCTGCTCTTAAAATGGGGAACTCTGAAAACGTATGTGAAGATGAAGAACAAATCCACCATGAAAACAGCGATTCAGGGCCGTTGGAAAACTCTGAATCCAACACTAAAGATAAGAAAAGCTGGTTTGGTTGGAACAAGAAGAGTTCAAAAGCCAATGATCCCGAAGATTCAAAGATTCTGAAAAAGTTTTCAAGACTTAATGAAACTAAAAAACCGCCGTCTGAAACTTTAACAGAGGACAACAATGGTGAGTCTAAGAAAGGGAAAGATAAGAGTGTTAAAAAGAAAAAGAAAAAAGGATCAACAACAGACCTTAAGCATGAAAGTGAGTACAAAAAAGGGTTAAGACCCGTTCTTTGGTTAACGCCGGATTTCCCTTTGAAAACAGATGAGCTTGTGCCTTTACTTGACATCTTAGCCAATAAGGTGAAGGCCATTAGGAGATTAAGGGAGCTTTTAACCACTAAACTACCTATCGGTACATTCCCCGTGAAGGTACATTGTTATCTTTTAAAACATATTGTTTCATTAAGCGGTTGCCTCATTTAATATTTAGCAAAATATTGTCAAAATCAAGATGAAATAGATATCCGTTTGTGAGTGCAGATTGCGATTCCGATTGTGCCAACAATAAGAGTACTTGTAACATTTACAAAATTCGAGGAGCTACAAACTGCATCAGAAGAATTTTCAACACCACTTTCGAGCCCAGCTCATTTCCAAGATTCAAAATCTAAAGAACCCGAAGGGTCAACATCATGGATCTCATGGATGAAAGGGAATCGTGGTGACCAATCAAGTGACAGTGAGAGTCGTAGTTTCAGAGATGAAACGGACCCATTTAACATACCAGCAGATTACACATGGGTCGATGCCAATGAGAAGAAACGCAGGATGAAGGCCAAGAAAGCCAAAACCAGGAAACACAAGAAGAAATCCGCGGCCGCAGATAGAAGCACTGAAAATGGCGCAAGACCGATGAGTGAAGGTTTGGAGTGATTTTTTCTTCGATTCAGGTATGAGCTGGACAAAACTTGTACGGTGAAATTTGATGTTAGGGTTCTTGTTCATTTGATTGTTGTATGCAATCAATCTTCGTTTCTGGTGTTGATGGTTTGTTGCAATAGTTTTGGTAGTTTTCTCAGGAACAGCTTCAACATGGTGTATTAATGTTTAAATTATATATTATTGCTCTTCCATTTTAAATATTCTTTAGTAAAATAGTCATTTCACGTGTATTTAGTGGATTTTTTCTAAACTTTTGTTAGCTTCAGGAACCATACGTCTGGGTCATGGAAGATGATCCAATATCTAAACATGATCTTCCATTGTTTGAAATCTGTTATGATTCGACAAACAATGATACAAATGACGGTATATAATTAACTCTATACAGTAGAATGTCTTATTATTATGTGAGTTTGTTTACTCTTATGTTTTTATACATTGATGTTTTCGTTGTTTTGTACACAAGGCAAGAGGAAACTTGAAGATACAACTCTTAGCCAAAGCTACCTACACTGACCATATGATTGATGCATTAGCCAAAGCTACCTACACTGACCCATGTGTTTTCACCAAAACCGATCCTTGTTAACGCTCAAGTACCCTGCCATCACCTTTCCACCGGTATTTCTCATTCCATCTATGAGAAAACACCATGTAGAACCCAAGGCTCCTATAAAGAAGTCAGCTTCAGTAGCCATCAAGAAGTTTACAAGCGGATAATTGGTGCTTGTTTCTCTACCTAGGCTCGCTTCATATACTGCCATTGTCTTGTTTCCCACTTGTCGTCTCACATTTGAGTAGTAAAACTTCCAGTTTGCATATAACTTTGTTTTGTCAATCACTTCTTGCATCTCGGTCGACAGCCAAATTTGCTTCAGATGAGGGAAACGGTTCCTGATCCGGTTGGCAAGGCGCATGTACTCTTCAAACTGAACCACCTTCATTTCACATGCCTTGTCTCCCATCCTTACGTGCACACTTAGCAACGGCCTTGGTGTCCATGGTTCGTGATTTGACCACACATATTCTTCAATTGCGGATCTGGACTCTTTCATGTTTCCCTGAAACGATTAGTTTTATGTCCATAATAATGTTAGATACAGTTGCGTTTTAGTCTTCACAATAAAGGGTACAATGGTAATTCAACGAACCTCAAGGTGGGCCGAGATACTTGAATGAACTAACTCCGCAGCTTCCCATCCAAACGCGGAGTGTCGAGCTACATTCAGTAGACCACATGTGTACTCTGTTTGGAACCTCATAAGATAACGCAAAGCCTGATATACATGAGTAAAACTAATCATGAAAACGCCGAATGTTTCTTCAAAGATCAAGTCGAATCATGTGATCAATCTACCTACCTGTGCGCGCCACCATCTCCAGTCCATCCTCCGATGATAGCCGATTAAAGTACCGTTAACTTCTGTTGTTGGCTGTATGTAACTCCAAGGACTACCCCATACTCTGTAACAAAACTTTTCATTGAATCATCATTGGTGATAAATATGTTGCACAGAACACATTATAAACTCATCATTTATCACGAATGTATAGCAGTTAAAGTTACTAAAATCAAATTACCGCGGTATTGAGCCAGTCCATATCTGCTTGGTTGTGTAGTTTTCTTTCACTGTAATAACTCCTCTCTCCCATGCTCCCTTATTGTTCATGAGTTCAAACGCGCGTTCCCTACACTCCTGTGATGTCTCGGAGAAAAAATAACATGACCAACTAGACCGTGATGCACCTAATGTGAAAATATACCAGAGTGAGATATTACTAATTACCCTGTGATGATATCTTCTGTGTTTTTCTAAGTTTGTCTACCTTTACAGCTATCATGGTCCGCACGGTTATAATAGTTTGTGACAAGTATCCGGTTCTCGTTAATGGCGATCGCAAGAAGCCCCGACATCCCGGCAAACTGGGCTCCCATACCAAACCCGGGTATTCTCTCCCAATCTGTGACGAGAAACCTCACATTCGGGTCACTACAACTAATGGGATGTTGGTGCACCCATATATCGTGTTGCACTTTCCTTGTTAGCGGATAGTTTTCTTCGTCCGACCCTTTAACCTGTAAAGATAGTAAGTAATTATTAGATAAAATATGTCATTTTAGAGTATTTGATTAAGTTTACTTTGTAATTATTCATCTTCTATTCGTATGTATATATATATATACACGTATAATAATACAATACGTACCCAAGGAGGGTAACCACCTTTGGAGATGGGTTGATGACCACTATATCCTTGCTGCTCATCTTTTGCTGATAAAGGGTAGTTATTCAAGAAGCCTTTCCACATTGTCCATGGTGGTAATTTCCCGTCTTCGGTACGTTTATCGAGAATCCGATTGGCTTCAGTCGTCGCCTTACAGTTATACAAGTGAGGAGGTCTAGGCACCACAGATCCGTCGGTTAGTATATGTTGTGAAAACATACCTTCACCGGTGTTTGACTTGTTTAGCATTGTGCTCCAAGCCGAGTGGATCGAGTTGACCCCGTTGTTTACTTGAACCTCCAACAAGTTCTGTGATATCACCATTCTTTCTAGTGCTTCAGGTCTCGAGTCACATTCTCGACTCGTAAATGCATCTACAAAATCATCCCAATTCGTGGAACAATGTTAAGGATATGATTCTAAATATGCCATACAAGCATACAACTTTATCTTTGGTTTATGTAAGTTTAAACCTAACACGATGTAATTTGATATAACGTAAAAAAAAAAAAAAAGAATTTGCAGTTAAAAAATAAAAATAAAAGGTAGATATTTGGATATGAATTTATGATCTGTGGATGTCATTTTAAAGAATAAATATTTTCCTCGTTGTGATTGTACGGAGGAATCACAAAAAGAGTTAAAAGATTTTTAAGTAATCGCTTTATGCAAATTGCAAAGCCTAGCTCACAAGACAATATACTTGTACCAAAGTTACTTCAATTCATATTAAATCTTGTGACTAAAACGATTCATTGCATCGGTTTTACGGGTCAAATATATTATTTTATTTAATTTAAGGTTTATCTTTTTGGGAGTTAGTGATTCTAAAATTATTTCCCTAACACCCCAAAAACTGAAAACAGTTTCTGATATCTAAAACAAATGTATACCAGATTATCTGATCAACGAAGATCAACAAAAACCATCAATTATAAGAAAATCATAAAACCACCTCTAATTAATTATGTAATTTATATTTTAATTTTTGAAAAGATATTTGAGTAAATTATGACCCTACTATTTTACTTAATTATATAATTTTCACATAAATCCCTTCATTCACGACAAAGAAAGATTGATCGAGTTACATTTATATAACATTTATATAACGTGTACCCGTTTAATGTACGTAACTCATAGTTTTACATATGTAATTCGTAATTTGATACGTGTAACATATGTTTTCCGTAGTTTACGTGGATATCTCATATGTCTATTTAAATATATTTCCAGAACATGGATTATAATTTAAAGTATATTATTATTATTATTATTATTATTATTATTATTATTATTATTATTATTATTATTATTATTATTATTATTATTTATCTTTTTGAAAAGAAAATGACTAGTCCAGAATGTAGTGCCAACTTTACTTTGCTTCAATCACACACCCTTGAGGGCTAAGAACTACTCATTTGTACATATTTGACTAATCAAATTAATGCTTATCTTTCAACTAATTATGATTCATGAGTGTCATAATCTATCTTAACAAATACTCCACCTACTTTTTCAAAAAATTGATACAAACCAGGAATCTATTCATCAATCATCAATATATAAACACATCCATCCAAGAATCCATATTAAAATATTTTTAAACATATAATTAGCATAATTATTATAATTAAGGGGGAAAGAGAGTAAAACTTACTGAGAAAATATGAATTGGAATTGGAATTGGAGGAAAACTGAAATGAAGCAAAAGAAGTGAGGGCAGCAAGAAAGAGTGAAGTTAGGCATACTCCACATAGAAATCCAATCACACATATTTGGCATGAAAATGAATTTCCCAATTGAATTGCCTTCAATGACACCATTTTCTCCAAAGATTTTCCATTATTCTCCATTTTATCTGCATTATAAATCACATAAATTTCTATCATCTCATCTAAACTGAAAGTGTATGTATATATATCTTTAAATTTTAATTGACAACAAATGGGGTTATATTTACCAGAAAAAAAAGAAAGTTTTTTTAATATAAAAAAGGTTTTTTTGGTGTATTTTTCAGGCATTATAATGCAAAACTTCATATATTAGCGGAAAAAGATAATAAAAATTGGAGATTTTTTTTTCTAGTTTTGTAATTAGAAGTTTAAATTACGGGGATTTGTTTGTGCTTTTTTGAATATATAAATATTGGAAGAAAATATTATTGGATGCACATTCGCCAAAAGAAATTAACAAAATATCAGCTGTTTGGAGTTGGAAGAGTAAAAGATGTTGAGAAATATGCAAAACATGAAAAAAATATATATTGGTGGTTATATTTTAACAAAGAAAAATATAAAAGATCGAATTCACAGAGAAAACAATAATTTTTGAAAATTTAATTCATAATATAGGAAAGATATATTAGAATTACACGTTCAGAAACACAGAACAACAAATTAAATAACTTATACCAGATAAAAGCTTTCTTTCTAAAATCAAAACATTGGAAATTTACAGGAACTTATGAATTTAAACCATCAAGAACTCATCAAAATGCAATCTTTCCTCCAATTATGCTTCTAAATTAGCAAAAATCTTATACAGAATTGAAATAAGAAAATTGTAAGAAGTCATTTACATACATATGTGTGTGTGTGTGTGTGTGGGATTGTGGGTAGAGATTTACCACATATATGTTCTTCTGAATTGAAGCATGTATCATCAGCCTTATGCTTCTCTCTGTGTATCACTTATCTATACATGTCAATATGTGTATGTATATGTATATGTATGTGCAGAACAGAGTCTGGTGTATGGAGGAAGAAAGGATTAGGTGTTGTCATGTGTAGGTAAGAGAATATGTTCTTCAATGGCTATGTGGGGCCCTTCTTTTTATCTTTACACTCTAACATCACATTCACAACTTGATTTTTAGGCTTCCTTTACAACCCCAAAGGATCAAATGGTAAAAACACTAGCAATATTTTTTGTTTCATTCAATAATAATAATAATAATAATAATAATAATAATAATGTCTTTTATTAATTATTTTCTATTTTCTTATGACATTTTCAATTCTGCTATATCTTTGGCCCTTTGCTTTGAAAGAATCAAAAGTTGTGTGGTTCTCATGTAGGTAGGCACTTGTAAGTTGTGCATTAAAACTTGTATTTTTCTTTTAAGGTAAATAACTAACCGAAAAAACTGTGTATAAATTTAGTTAGTCGTGAAGTACATTGTAATTAAACATGTGTTGGTCTTTTTGATTGTTTTATTAATGAAAGAAATAAATAATTATTTTTTAAATAAAAGTAATGTGCTAAATATGAGGTTTAATAATCTTTATCAAATTGTAGTGGTGTTTGATTCTAATTGAATTATTTTTCGCAAGTCAAGTTAGAGGTATAAAATAAGCATATAATGAGATTATAAATTATCGTGTCTTTTTAAAAAACGGGGGTGATGTTACGGGTTGACCCCTATGATACTGTGTTTCACTTAGTACAAAGAATTCAAAACTTATACCTCTAAATGTATGATGATTATAAATTAAATCGTTAGTTTGAATAGATAATAAAGAAAGTTAATATAATAATATGTAAAATATATTGCGTGCACGTTATATAAAATTATAAGGATTATGGTCGTTTAGATGGATGTTTGGTGACATACATAGATAGTTTATATAAAATACAAATGCACTTATAAATTAGTATACAATCACCAGTCAAATGGCATGTATAACAAATAAAATGCATTTTTCATAAATAAGAATGGTGAAATAGGATTTCATAGAGAGGAGTTTGGTGGCACACATAAGTTGAGATGTACATTTCGGGTTTTGAGCCGGACCCGAAACCGGGTTCAAATCGGGTTGGGCCCAATCGAGTTTTTTTGTACCCGGTTATTGGTGAACCCAGGTATGAACCCGGGTCGGGTTTACTTGCGGGAAAACCCTACCCACCATACCCGGGTAGAGTCGGGTCGGGTCAGGTCCGGAATCAGGTCCAATACCGGGTTTAGCTTATTTTTTTCTTATTTTCTTTTCTTTTTTATGTCCAATACCGGGTTCAATTCGGGTTTAGACCGGGTCGGGTCGGGTTCGCTAAAAATCTCAAAAAGTAAAACTGGTTCCAACCTTATGGGTTTAAACGGATCCAACCTGGGTATACCTCAAATCGGGTACTATCCGTACCCGGGTCCGAGTCGGGTACACCAGGTCGGGCACACCAGGTCGGGCTCAAACCCGGTTTTTTCCACACCTCTACACATAAGTACATCTAGGTAATTATAATATAAATTAACCTTTTATATTAGATATTGTCATGCATCCACTACTACAAACCATATTGGACATCCATGAAGTTATAAATGCTAGATTTCATTATCTTTAATAAATATTTTTAAATACATATTATCATCAAACTTGTCATAAAAGTCTTAAAATTGGTAGCCTAATCTTTATTTTGCTAAGTTTATGGTTTAAACCTATGTTACGAACAAGTTTGAAGCGGTTAGGACCGCACATTCTTTTAGTTAAAACACATCTATAAAAGTGTTAGATGTAATAGCGGCACAATAATGGCTAGGCTGATTTGACGCCCCTTGTCGCTAGGGAACACCGCCCCACCCTTGTGGTACCTACGTGGAAAGATAATGAACGTGACGGATGTTATAATGTAAAGGGTGGGTGTGGTGAAACTATACCAGCTTCCTATACAACTTAGGAAAATTAGGAGGAACATGAAAGATGACTAATTTTCTAATTTATAGTTTATTTAGGGATGGAATGGAATCTAAGTTTAAGATAACATGAAATAGGGAAATGTTAGAAATGTAAAAAATGAAACTCCCGACGTAAAAGATACTTCTTGGTATTTTTAGAGACAAGCCGGAACTACAAAAGCAATCTAAATACTAAATATAAGTTTGGTACATAAAAGAACAATTTCCAAAGGGTACTTTGTTAGCTCGTAATGTGCTTTCTAATAAAATAAAAGGTATGAGATGTGATGATTTTATTAATAAGTATAGATATATATTAATGTGAAAGAAAAAAACAAAAAAACAAGGATGTACCATTGTCATAACTCATAAGCTCATTCTAGTAAATAACTCGTACGTATTCGGCAGTACATTGGGAACGAAATTAAATGGTACAAAAGAAGAAGCTTATTGGTACCTAAAGATTGTATTGGCAAGCCGTTTTAATGTCACTTGTTCGTGCGAATGATTCTCTGAGTGAGCCACTCAACCGACTGCAATGGGTGCATTTAATGACACGTGTTAATACGCTAAGATTTCTCACCGTCATCACATACTTGTGAACAAAATAATACATCCTAATGATGATTTTGTAGTTCCTCGAAGACAATTTAATGTTTGTAGTTCTTTAATATCAATAAAACTTAACATCTTACTCCCTTTAGTTTTGAGCTAATTACAGAGTTGAAGTTAACCTTGTTGAAGTAAATTAGCATCATAATTTGGTACGGGACTTATTATCTTCTTCCTCGTTGCAAGGTTGTTTTTATAACTTTAGTAAATTTTCTATACCGAAACAACAATACAACAAACTAAACATATTAAAGATAGCTTTACATTTTGTTATGAATTATTGAATAATTTATGTGTTGCATATTTCGTCGTTATTGTCCTAATTTTTTAGTCTAGCTAGGTTTGATCTAGACCCTACCACATGGGTTGCATGAAGCATGCATATATTAATTTTATAGCTAGTTTTATGCATGTTCTGTAACACCACATAAAGCCACATTCTACTCTTGTTCATAAATAATGAGAAAAGATCTCTAACTATTGGTCTACGATGTAAAGATTAATTCAACATTATTCATATTACTATAACAAGATTAGAGTTTATAGTTTATAACTCGATGTTAGTTTTTTTAGAAGTTTTATAGCATGAGTCTGTTATTCAATTGCATATGACTATTAATGTTACATTTTTTATGACATATATAAATTATGATCACATTATTTGCCTGAATGCCCAAAGTACAAACTAGAAAAGTAATCTTAAAAGGAGGTTGCATTGATATGACAACACACCATTAGAAGACAAACATTGATAGGTGACACAAACCAAACATGAAAAAGCTGAATGAGACATTGAAACAGGGTACAATTGTTATTGCAGAATGTACAAGCTAATGAGCATGATAGATAGTAGATACATGTGTTATATCTCATATTTCCTAATAAGCTACTAGATCGTAATTGCTCAAACAGTCATGAACATTTGCCAAAGTGGAATACAACTTTCAATGCCTAAGGTACAAAAAATGAAACAATTATTACAACTCATAGAACAAACAAATTAAACGATTTAACAAGCAAACAAAAGTTATTATATACATTGGCCCAATCTTCTCTATTGGGCAAGTCTTAGACCCTTTGGGTTTGGCCTACAAGTTTTATGTCTGTTATCAAGTGAACCGTGGTCCGTTGCTCATAAGCGATAAGCATGTATTTTTTTTCATAGTTTCTATCGTAATAGTATAGTAAAATAGTATCTTAACATCACACTCACCACAATTTCAGACTATCATCATTTTTATTTTTCCGCTAAATTTATTTTCACCCGTTTTATGGTCATTAATAATTATTAAAGTAATTTATTTACGCTTTTATGAAAACCATTTCCATTTGTGTTTATTAAAAAAATTATTTCACTTCTCGTTTTAGTAATTATAAATATGTACAGATTTATAATTTATATTTTTTTAATATCCAACCCGTGATACACCTGTTTCTTTAATGCTAGTTGTTAGATATTGTTGTAAAACGTTCACTCTAAAGATATTAGTCAGATGAAGAAGTACATACTTGTCATATAAGCACAACAAGGCTAATTCGGGTGAGAAATCTACAAAAAGCGAAATACCATCGCTAGAGAATGGAGGTTCTTCATGTGACAACATCCAACATGAGAATATCGGAGATGAAGAGTTAGTAGTAGACAAGAGGGTGTATTAGACATGATAGTATGGATGTATGAGAGTGAATAAATCATACATTATGAAAACCGTTTTATATAAGTCTTTTTAGTTCGTCTCTATAGATGGTTATATAAGTCTTTTTCGTTCGTCTCTATAGATGGGTACACTATATGGATTGCTCGAATTGTTAAATAATAGGGTTGCAAATGAATTGAAAAAATACAAATAAGACAATGAAATATATATTACAAATAATTAAATTACTAATATATATTTTATAAATAATTAAATAAAACATTTATGGTTCAGAATCTAGATATATCTAGAATATTTAAAAATACTTTTCGGATGTGAATATAAAAAAATACAAATATCTGATATTTAGGTTATCCAAATTTCCAGATAAGTCGGTTGAATTTTCAAGTTTTTTGTTTGGATAATCGGATTTGGTACAACTAATGGCAAATATGAAAAAGTCTAATTTTTCTATAAAGTTATTACTTTGGTATATGAAGCTAACTGTTCCTGGTGGATTATAGATTGCTTATAATGTTGATTAAAGAAGATTTATTTAAAAATTTTATCACGAAAATTGTATTAGAAGATTTACTTGAAATAGGGTTTAAAAGACTAAATCTTGACTAAAAATATATGCATACAAATAAACTAACATATAACTTTTTAACTCCTCTACTTATACAAAGATTTACATTAAATAAAGTTTACACACACTCTCTTTTAATGTAGACAACCCTAAACCTAAGTAAAATTTCGTTTTAACTTGTTTATATTATAGAGTTTAACATAACTTCCGTAACCATTTATCCCGGTATTTTTAACGATAAAGCTCTTTGATAAAAAAAACTAAAATAAAATATAAAAAGTTAGGGCTAAAAATATGACACTAAAAAAGGCCCCATTAGAGCCTAATTCCCCCAACGGTCACTTTTTTCAAACACACTACAAATATGATAATATCAGCAGCTTCATTGAATTTATCATCATCACTCATCACCACCACCTCTAAATTCAATAATTCATGGGCTGCTTTTCACTATTCCCGTGCTTCACTTCCTCCAAACATCAAAAGATTCATAAATCTCCAAACCCAATCAGCTCTTCTTCTGCAGATCAGGTAATTTAATCCCATTTTAAAAGTTTCAATCTTGATCCAAATCTATGGTTGAAATGATAAACTGTTTCAGGGATGTAAGAACATTCATGAGTCTGTTTTGATCAAGGTACCCACGGAAGAATCAGCGAATATTAGGTCCATATCGAGGTGAGTTTATGCTTTTGTGTTTTTAAATCGATGGTTACAGATGTGATTGAACGATGAACAGTTTGCTTGCTTGTTTTACTTTTGTTGTTATTAAACTTTTAGGGGTGATAGTGAAGGTCAGGTGATCAATGATAGCGACAGTAAGACCACCTCTGTTATAGATTTAGATGTTGAGATTAATAAAGGTAATAAGGAGAAGAAAGTGAAGCAAGGGTGTGGGAAATTAGAAGCTCTTGTGCAACTTGAGATTGAAAAAGAGAGGGATGAAGTAAAGAAAAAGGAAAATGAAAGATTGGGAGTTCTTGAGCTAACTGAAAATGAAAGAAAGAAAGAAAAAGAAAATGATTCAGGGGTTCAAGATGAAATTGAGAATGATAACAAGATGGATATGGTGGTACCAAAAGAAGAAGAAGAAAGTTTTGGAGTTCATATGGAGGTTGAGAATGAAGGTGATACAGAGAAGGTAGTAAAAATAAAAACAGAGGTTCAGAGTCGAGCTATCTCGGATTCTAGTGTTTCAAGCTACATACCTTATCCACCTATGCATAGGTACCGTAATAATGTAATCAATGAAGATGAAGATCAAGCGGTTATTCAAGAAGAATCATCCGAATCGTTGTTTTCTTTGTCGATTGATCAAAGGAGGCAATCGAAGCCTTGTCCTGTTGAAGTTGATGATAAAGAGGTCAACAGTCCCTTGAAATATAGCACTTCACCCAAAATGACTGCAAAATCAATCACATCATGCCCAAATGAGAATGATTACAATCAAACCATTGATTCTTTGTTGGATCCAATTGAGAATCTTGCTCAATGGAAGACAATGAAGGCAATGCCACCAGTATCCTCTTTGGATGTCCATCAAGAAAAAGAAAATTTATATTTAGAACAAGAAGACATTGCTATTCCAGTAAGTGAAGACCCTAGCTTTAAAGTCACTGATCTTAAGGGGAAAGTGAAAGACAATACTGCTGTAACTACGAGTCTTTCGAGCTGGTTGGTTGAACCCGAGAAGTCGACAGCAGTTAGCATCGAAGAAAGTAAATATTCTACTGGGAATTCATATGCATACTCTGATGGGGCAACTTCTTGGAAGAGCTTTGAAGATAGACCAATTTTAGGAGCTTGGACCATTGATGAAGTCAAACAGATATCTGCAAGATCATCTCCAAGAAAGTCGCCCTGTCGTAACCCTGATGAGACGCCGATCATAGGAACTGTTGGGAGTTACTGGAGTCATACAAAGCAAGCCACAGATTCTTCAAGTTCTTGCACATCTCCATTTGGAATGTCTGCAAAATCCAGAAGGAACAGAGAGGTATTATGCACTTCTTACTCATGTTTAGAGTTCAAATATAAGATTTAATCGGTCAAATATCATTACCAAAAGTATATTATTACAATAACAGCCTAAATGTAATAATGTCATTTAGAAGATTCTATGCATTTGAATTAATCTTGACCCGTTCAACCCGTTTATTTGTATATAAGTTCAAAATTTACACCTCAATGATATTCAGTGAGGTTTCTAACTAATTTGTGTTATTTGTTTTGTAGAATAAAGCTTTAAGCTGTCACTCTTCTCCCACTAAGAGGAGGTTGGAGAGAGCATTCAACAAGAGTGCTGTTTGAGTTAAGTTATAAAGCTGAGTCTGGGCAACTTCAAAAGTACAGTCATTTTTATCCTATTTTAAATATTTCTTTCTTTTAAATCAACTGAGTATGCTGATTGAATAAATGGGATGAAAGTGTTTTCATCTCCAGTCTTATTATATATTACATTCTTTCATGCTTGTGAGTACTAGTTTGGTGAATGAATATGGCTAAAGTTTCATTTTTGGGGCCTGTGGTAGGTGTAAATTTAATAGTTTGGTGAATGAAAAAGTTGCATGCTTTTATCCAGTTCAGATTTGATTAACTGATAAAAATGCATTTTATAAGTTCTTGTGGATCGTTTCTTCACCACACAGTGAAGTTGTTTTGTTGGTGGTGACTATTAATGGTGGTATGGTAACCTCTGTTGAATCCAATGAACCAGTGATGCTCTACTAAATCCATGTCCTATATAAACTGGACTAGAATCTGTTCAAGTATATAATCTCTACAATCGATTTAAAATCCTTAATTATTCTCCATATATAAAGGCTATTTGGTTTGTTTGCAACAATATACCACAATGGTTCCGGCTCCAAAAGCTAATCAAGAATAATTTTCTGCGTCCTTGTGTGGATTCGTAGTGCAGTCACAAAATCAAATACAAAAGAGGACATTGTTAAGTTTCAGAGAATGTGCATAATGATTTAGGTTCACTATGAGAGAGTTTGTAACTGTAACCCTTTTCAAAGTTCTTGGTCACCATTCTTAAGTTTTAACTTCTAAGGGGAGTAAACAATTGATGTTAACACAGAACATTCCAACTACAACAATTTGTTGTTTGTGATAGCATTTTGTCTTATCTTTATCTCACATGTATTATACAACAAAATCCTATAATATAGGTGAGTAAAAAGATGAGAGAAAAAATAAGACATCAATTCGAAGACTCTTAACACTGTAAGAGAATACAATTTAAGGAACATCGACATGAGCATTCCTAAAATAATCAAGGCTTCAACAAAAAGAACACAACCATCAAGTGTGACGGTGACAAATCTTAACATGACATGAAAGTAATCAAGCTTTGGATTGATCAGTTTAACTCATTTTACAAACAAAACGCATTCGGTTGACGTGCCTATTTCCTTTAATAAACGGGTTTAGTATAGATTCTACTAAAATTAAATAGGTCATTTGCTTCAAAGTATAACTTCAAACCATCAACCCCGTTTACAACTTTGTTGTAACCATTTTACAACTAACCATTGTTTGACACAGTTAGATAGATGGGTTATATAGGTCGTGTTCGATCTACATGACAGATTCTGATTTCAAGAGGAATGAATATGGCTATGTTTGGGATTTCTTATTTACACCTCCTTTGAGTTTTGAGAAGTTAGAATTTTTAACTTCTCAAAAACTCCTTCTCCTTCTCACATCTTCATCTCCATCCAAACATATTTTCACATCCTTTAAACTTATCTCATTTTCAAAAGTTAAAAGGAGTTTTCAATAAGCAATCCCAAACACCCACTATGTAGGCTGTGTTTGGGGTTTATCAACTTCGTCCCTTCAACTTGAGCCAACTATCCCGCAAACCCAACACGATTAGCAACTCTGTTCAAGTGTCTACATTTATCATCAACAAAAAACCAGCTTTACAAGAAACATAAGTAATTCCTAAACTTTATGGATGAATTCCTTAATCATCACCAACATTCACATCTTTCTGTTTATGAAAAGAGAGGGCATCATCATTATGAGAGATTATGTGCTAATACTAGCATATATATTAAGCAAAAAAGCAGTCATTCATGAGTCCTGCCTCTACTTCTGTGACAAGAATCCTTTATAATGTTGAAAAAAGCCTACATTTTAATTTTTAACATCCAATGAATGAAGCTAAGAAACAATTACTGATACAAGAAACTCAACAAGTACCAGTTGGATCAAAGACCACCTTTAACACATACTTACTCTAGATTTCTACAAGAGATGTTTTGCAAGACTAAAACCTTAAACCTGTGACCTTCAGGTCACATAGCAACAACCTTACCGATGCTCAAAGGTTCGGACTTTTAACACATCTGAACGACTCACTAAAATGCAATAGACATCTGATCAGAGCATCTCAACTGAAAATACAAAATTTGATGAATCAACCAATTTACAGTGACCAAAATTCTAACTTTATCAACTTTGCAATCGAATTTCGATGAACATCTAGCAATTCAAGTTGAAAATATGACTAATTTCACTACAATTTGATCGCAGATATTGGAAGATATAGCACAGAGATCATATAACTGATGAATTGGACAACTACTCATGGGCGAAAGAAAAATGAACTACAAATCATGCACATCCAATCGTAAACTCCTTAATTTCCACAAACCCTAACTTTTTCTCATTGATCATAGACTAAATTAACCAGATCAGGTACAGATATCACCAAAAAGCTCGTAACAATACTCCCCCAAAAGAATTACGTATAACACTATAACAGAACAGATCTATAATCGTAAATCACCAAATTAAGCTACAGAATTCATTCACCAATGATCTTAATTGAAGTCGATCTCTCTGAGCGTCGATTGGGAGTCAATGGCTGAAGAACAGAGTCCCTGTACTTCGAAGGCATTGTCACATTAGCCCGCCTCTGCCTCTTCGTTTTCAACTTCGATTTCGATTTGGATTTCGATCTCGATTTGGGTAATAAATTGGAATTGGTGGTGATGATGAGATTGTTGAAATGGATCGGTCTTCTTCTTCTGGTAACGATTCTTCGTTGAATGTACGGAACACCGACGACGGATCCTGCTGTAACTTGATGGATTGCTTTCACGAGGAGATTGAGGCCGAAACAGCGAGAAGGGGAGGGGGATGATGATGGGAATGATGAAGATTGATGGGATGATGATGAATCTGTTGATGATGCGAGGTGGGAGTGAAGAGTGAGAGATGAGTGTGATGGTGAATTTGGTGATGATGATGATGAAGATGAAGTGTAATTGATTGAAGGTGTTTGCATTTTTGATGGTGGTGAATCTGAATCTTCGATTGAAGAGAAGAAATCGGAGGAATTTGGAGATGTAATCTCTCTGGATTGGTGAATCGAGAGAGATTGGTTTGGGTGTTCGATGATGACGGTGTATTATTATATTACTCCTACAGGCTACAGTGAGGATAATAATATATATTTATGTTAAACATTTGATTAGAGTTGATTACACCTTTATAAGAAATTATGTAGTTGGTTTTATTATTGATCTGCTACGATTAACGTTACGTGACGTATTAGTTAGATCTAACATCGTTTCATTCATTAGAGATACTAAAGATATAAGAAATATATCACATCAAATACCATCAATATGTTTTGATCGCATAAAGTTGTGTTGTGGATGTGAAGAAAGTTGTTAGACATGTTTGGATAGAAATGATTTCAAAATGAATGTCCTCTTAGAAGTATGCACTTGGACGATAAAGATAAATGATAAATTAGTGAGTTTCTCTTGGGTATTGAAAAATATTATAAATTATTTAAGAAATAATTTCCTTTGTTGTTCCATCGAGTCTTTAGGAGTGTTTGATCATCATGTTGCCCACATTTGATATATTGAGATTAAAAAATGTATTGCCGCAAATACCCCTAACATGTGTTGGTGTATTGGCTATTGATGAGAGAAACTAACGATAAAACAGTTGAGTAAACTTACAATGGGTGGCCTCATGAAAAATAATTCAAGCCAAATGAGAGAACTAGTGAGCCAAAGCAAGTCAATCCAAGTCTAGCTCAAACTTGGGCTCGTTTACATATGAAGCCTGATTGGCTTGACTCGTGTACAAGAGCTTATTACGACCAAGCTTCATATCAACTTCAAACCACAAGCTTTTTGAACCCTAGCTGAAAGATCATGTGGATGAGTCCAAGCGGTGGCAGTGGAGGTGGTGGTCGTGCCGACAATGATGATGTTGGTCAAGGGTGGTGGTGGGGGTGGTGTTGACAGAGACAAAGGCCACGGTGGGGTGATGGTGGCGAGGCAGCGACAGTTATGTAGGGATGATCAGATATTGGTGTCAAGAAAGTAAAGGAGAAAAATGAGATGAAATAAGAGCACCAAGTCATATGAAAGGTTTTAATGTTTCTAAAAGAATGATAATCATTATGTAAAGTGATTTCATTCAATTGATCACTAATCGCTTTTTTTTCCTTTTAAAATAATCCAATTCTATCTAGGAGTAAAATGATGAACATAAACACTAATATAGAAAATTTAAACAAACTATTAGCAATCGATTGCTGGGGATTGAAGAAGGGAAAGAGAATGAAAGTTTCATTCTTTCTATTTTTTAAATAATAATGGCATAATAAAATTTTTGTTGTAATCGTGTTATTATGATGAACAATGAGATTATATATGTGTAATTTCTGAAAGTATTTTATCAAACTGACAATACAAGCATACCTATAATACCATCTACATAATTACTTCTTATAATTATGTATTCATCCCACTAAATAGCAATTGCACCCAAAATATAGCGCCATAAATAAGGTTTTTATATAATTTGAAGCACAAAAACAACCTTTATAGTTAAATGTACAACGCTTCGACGCAGAAAAAGAACATTTGCACAAAACGCCGGCGTCTCAATGGATTTATGTTAAAAAAAATACACTCTTTTTGTACACCTTGGGCCTTGTGTAACCAAAAGCCCAAGGACAATGTCTTAATGATCTATATTATTGTATGCCTACACATGTGTTATCAATGGTACATGATCAAAATTAAAGCAGTTGCATTGCCATATATTTCATGCTATGAATTTACTCAAAAAAAATGTATGAACAAGTCCAATTCTTGCCTGTTAGATAATTACCCTTCCATGTTTAGTGTTCACCTCTGATTTCTATGCAAGGACTCTGCAACAAAGAATTTATGCCTTTATTCTTGAAGATTCTCCAACTGCACGCTCCATTCTGGAGTACCACTCACCAATTCTGGTGTGCTCCACCATATCTTTACCCGACTTTAACTGCCGAATAGGTCTCAACACCCCAAAAACAGCTAGATCTGCCAAATTAGGCTTGGAACCCCCTGATAAACTGATAGTAAGCACAATGTTTGCTCTTAAAATATAAATCAATTTAACCATTAAGAAAAACGACCTAAAAAGTCTCTGCCATCAAGTGCATCAACCCATGTTTCTGCAGCAGCATACAAGGCTGCTCTTTCATCAGTAATATTATATTTTTTCTTCAGTTTCTTGGACACAAAATACATAGCAGCAGCTCCAGCATATTTCACTGAATACTTCTCATAGAGGCTGAAGTTACCTAAAAGTACAGAAGCAGAAAACCCCCATTTATGATCACTATCATATTAATAATTAATAATCATCCCAAATAAAGTATACCTACATGACACATTAATGACTATTATAACAGTTTCACATATGAAGGTGCCTTTGAAAGACTTGGAAGACTAAACACTGATCAATAGTAGAAACTCAACTATTAGTAAAAAGAACTATATGGCAAAACTCAAAAGCGCAAAACTCATCATGGTTAACCATGATCGTTCCTTTTCTCGAATCTTCAATTCTGTTATCTGCCAAAACCATTTAAATCATAGACTCAATTCAGATTACCGTTATATGTTTCTAGTAACGTCATTATCAAACTGAGAACCATATCTCACTTCATCCCATGAAAAATCACATAGCTTTGTGATGTCAATCAGAAAAATATGAAGAATATGTCTGGATGTAACTAGCATGCATAGCCTATACAATCTCAAAAGGTCACCATCCATTTAAGTATAACAAGAAATGCTCCCAATGATTACAAGATGTATTATATGTATGTATTTGTACACATTATTGATTATACGCATGTCTAACATAAAAAAAATCCAACACACACTTGCCTGCAATAATAAATCAACATACAGCTTACCATTGTTAGCGATGTAGTCAAAGGATTCCAAAGCCTCAGAAGTGTTCCGGTAGATGTTTGGTGATAGCATATGCACTAAATGATCATCAACCCACCTACATGATCACAATATGCTTTTTAGCACCATGGACATCTCACACCTCTAAATAGCCCAATAACTTATGGTTCAAGAATCAATAGCATCACACCAATACACCCTAACCAATCATCTTTTTTGGAAATCTATTTAACTTTTAGATTCTCATAACTGGCCCATGTAATATTAGCAGCTTATGAAACAAATACATTGCTTAGCTACTAGATAAAGAATAAAGATAAAACCTGCGCCACTTGTTCTCTTCACCATCGTTAGATACCACTGATGAAGCTTTCCCAGAATTTATCTTGCTCTCCATCTGATTGATAATAGCTACAAGAAACACTCATTGTGTCTTCAAAAGATATATCAATTAACTAACTCAATGTAGATAAAATCTAATCCAGTTGATTGCTGATACCAATCATCAACATGTTCAAATTTATATATAGCAGGAAAACAGAAGTTCACTTCGAATTATATATAGAAAGTACCTGATGAATCAACTAGTGTTTCACCATCCACCATCAATATAGGCACCTTCTTATATTCAGACCATTTGATTTCCTTCTTACTAAACGGGTTCACCTCCACAACTTTGTATGGCACATCATAATAATCCAAAAATGCTGAGAAATCAACTCAAAGCCCAAAATCAAACATTGGTTTTAAAATTATCCCACATTAATATCATTAAAACTTCGACTCGTAATGTCCACTAAGTAAACTGAAGCTACAATTGTTCGTTAACCCTATTTTAATCGCTACAAAAAGTATTCTCGATGTAAAAAATTAGAAACAAAAACAATACCTTTAACCTTGTTACAGAAGGGGCAAGCTTCATACTGATAAAGCACAACGTCCTTAGGGCCTAGGTCAGACTTAACAGGCTCTTTCGCATAAGCCCCTTCTTCCATCAATAGTGATGATGTACCAACAACGACGGCAGAGGCGGCGGCAAAACCGCCTAACGACAAGTAAAACTTTGTGGCACCGGAGTAACCACCTGTGAATTTGGAGGATGTTGAAAACCACCGTCGAGAAGAACCGACATTGACGCCGATGTAAGAGGAGGCGGTTTGGAAGAGTTTGCTGTATTGTTGTTGATATTGAGATGCGATTAGGGCTCTGGATAGAGAAGATGAAGAGGTGAGAATAGAAGATTTCTTCATTGTTGCAGGTTGATGGAGATTTGGAGTTGCTTTAGGGTTACGCAGAGTGAAGATTTCTGACGATGGTGTTTGAATGATGTTTCAGTCCGATAGTGCAATAATGATTCATGAACAATTTGTAATTCTAGCGATTCTAGAAGGGAGGGGTATTTCTGTCTTTTTACCATTCAATCATGAGTTTGCTTATGTAATGTATGTGTATGATGTATCTCGTTAAAAACTTAGTAATTTAAGCTTAGATCGTTAAGACATTCTTTTGAGATAATAAGCTTGTGATTATATATTTATATCTCTATCTTGTGTGTTTGTTTTGAGTTGCTTATATTTGTGATTACTAGGATGGTATCATGTTAATATTATGAGTTGAATAAATAAAATATTAAATGCTTAGTAAAGTAATACTAGTTATATAATAATATTTAGATAAGATATGAATGAAATTACATACAAGTAATAATAATAATTAATAAAATAATTATATCATTTGTTTTAACTTTTGTTTTTGAAATTTTTAGTTAATATAAAGAATATAATAAAAATTTAAACTACAAAGTAATTTAACTTTTTAACTATTAAAAAAACTTTAACAATATTAATTTTGATGGATTAAGGAATAATTTCTAAAAATACGTAATTTATAAAGAAATAAAAAGGAGAAACATATTTCTTTACCAATGAAATTTAATACCTATTATAGGGGTAACTTTGTAAAATAGTAACCAACTTTCAAAAGTGTTTCAATTAATTAACTCAATTTTTAAAAATGTTCCAATTAGATCACTCATTTTTATATTTTATACAAATTAAAAATCATAACATATTTTTTAGCATGTTATACTTTTGGATTCAGTTAGAAAATATTTTTTTCTATCTTTTGACGCTGATATAGAACTTTGACGTAAAATTTAGGCACTTTTTTTATTTTTTTCATATTAATTAACATGTTTTTTTTAATTTTTAATATAATTTTATATATTGAAAATTGTAACTCCCATGTTTTTTCCATCATTACTTTCTTGTCATAATAAAATTTGGTAATGATTCGATTTGATCGTTTGGAGGTCCAATTTAAAAAAATTATGCATGAGTGACTAAATTAAAACACTTTTAAAATTTGGTTACTATTTTATGATATTTTCCTCTTATTATATTATAAAATCAATAAAAACACACAAAATAAGCAACTGGGCTTAGGCATGAACTGGGCCTGGGTCTGAAGTAGAAAAGAAAAAAGTGGGGTGCGTCATTGTGGATATCCAATATTCTAACCCCCTCTCTCCTCTAGATTCTAGAAAAGCGTTAAACCATCAAGATTAAATAATCATTCGAGGTTAATCTATAAGTAAACATTTTTATATAATAAAGCTAAACTCGGAGCCACCAACATCACTACTTGATATATAGTAATTTTAGTTTTATTTTGTTCTTCAGAATTTAGTCTAAAACTAATTACAGTTGTGTTTTGAGATTTCAAGATTAAAAAACTGATTTTAAGATTAAATAAAAGCTGTAAAGATTAAGTAAATTTTTTTAAATCCTTACACGTAAAATAAAATATGTATCAATATAAGTTTTTTTAAACTAATGCAAAAAAAAAAAAAATTTCTTCTTCAAAAGCTTTCAAGGAACACCAGAAATTTGAAATATTTGTAGTTTTCTTTTCCAAACATTATGAATATGTTTATCCTTAATTTTTCCTCTAAAGTTTAATATAAAATTTTATCGAAAACAGGATTACATTAAACAAAAATGCTTTTGTTTTGTTGAAAATTGTAAGTATATAATAGCTTAAAAAAACATTACTATACACATGCTCATTAAAAAGTTACTTTATACATTCTAACAGAAATTAAAATCTATCGTACATTCATAATTAATGATTTGAAATTGTAATCATCTAGGCTAGAATCGGACCAGTTGTTGATATTATATATAGGTGTACCCACTCACCTATGCTTATACAAAAGCAGATAATTCTGTTTTAGGGAGTCATAGGCTTATTTTTAGAACAATTTTAAAGAAGATTGATTACTTTGTATGATTAATAATAACTTGAAATTGACATGTTAAGCGAGAGGCATTCAAAAATAGAGAGAGGCGTCTTCTCATGGTAAATGAATGATATCATCATCTTCAATTCATGAGTGGATTGTCAGTTGTGCTGAGTATCGCATGATTCATATTTGCCTTTAATGGTTGTTGGTTTCAATGATGGTCAAAGAGGTTAAATTCACCCTGTTTCATGTTATAAAGTGCACCCATGCATGCGTCTCGCATTGATATGTATAAGCTCATATAGGGTCGGGTGTACCCCCGTATTGATGTGACAATAAGAGTCCGTTTAGCACAAACAAAGAGATTAAAGAAGTTTAACAAAATGTTATTTTTATCCCAAAAAATACATGTGTACTGACGTACCGACATACCCTAGTACCATATCAAAAGATGATAGAACTATGTGATAATTCTGCCATTTTGGTATGTCATACTAAAAATATAATAGATTTAACATATACGCACAATTATAATATCATTTTGACTCTAAGGCACGTTCTTTTGCTTTACAATCTTAGTCATAATAAAGTTACTAGTGTGTGATTTCGGTGATCATTACAAAATATTATAAGGGTTTCAAACGGTGTGATGGAAACAAA
Source organism: Flaveria bidentis (assembly GCA_018326385.1). Lineage (NCBI taxonomy): Eukaryota > Viridiplantae > Streptophyta > Magnoliopsida > Asterales > Asteraceae > Flaveria > Flaveria bidentis. The sequence goes on from BJCM01063755.1 coordinate 33,087, forward strand.
CCAAATTTTTAATAATGAACCAAAGCTAAATTTCTGATACATGAAATGTTCTAGCATAAAACTATCAATCTTTTCAATATATATCCAAAATAATAATTAATGTCAACATCAAAACACTTGAGATCTCCATGAATATACTAACATACTAAAAAGGAACTTTTTTTTTTTACTTTTTACCATGATCCTCAACTATCCCTTGATTCCCAGCCAACATCAAATACTTATCTTTTCTAGTAAGATTTGTGCACTCAAAACCCAAAGCATCAGCAAGTTTCTTCTGAATGTAGTTAGCCACTTCATGGCTAGACTTGCCACCAGCCCTACAAGTGAGGTCCTTAGTCAATTTCCCCAAAACTTGAACATGGTAAGTTGGTTTAGGGTTCATCAAGAAGTAAATAGGGTCCAAACACTTGAGCCCGCTAGCCGTCGTGCCATAGAACATGGTCACATGTGTGTTCATTGCCACGGGCACAATCTCATCGGTTAACTCTGCGAACAACGAGCTAAATCTCAACAAATAAGGCTCCCTACAAGTTGTCCCCTCAGGGCAAACAACCAAATCACCTTCACTTAGTAACTTATGCATGGTTTCGCCATCTTGCTTCCTGTCGCGTGTTAGCCTAACTGTTTTGATCGGTGAAATCATTTCCGACATCTTGCTTAGGCTATATGTAACCGCGGTCAGTGGCTTGCCAATGGTCATGGTTAAGAAGACAGGGTCCAAGAGGGTTCGGTGTGTGCAAACAAAGAGAACACCGGTTTGTTTGTTTTTGTTCTCCCATGAGTAGTCACAACCTTCTATTGCTATATTTACGCCCGTTAGACCGCCTACGATTCGTGACATGTGGTAAGGTAAGAATATGCCCACACAAAGCCTGATGATTGCTAGCAAAACACCAAGGGGAAACCATAGGATCATGCATAAGGATGCTAATGGTGTTGGGAAGAATGCTAGCCTTCCATCATGGAATACTAAAGGTTTTGGGTACTTGTTTCGTGGCATTATTGTTCTTGCACTCTTTTTTCCGTCTTCTTTGCTTACTACATACCCTTCCTGTGATCAAAACAACGCGTAGAGATTAATATTACGCGCAACTTGTTTCAAAAGGTTAGAAAACTACAGATCGAAACACATGAATACGGTTGGTAAAGTGTTATGAAATGAAGCCACATGCATGTTCTGGTTCAAGAAAGTTGGTTAGATTGGTAAAAAGCAACTTGCCAACATTTTCTTTTTATGGAAGTTAAAGGTAAAAAGAAAGAGGGTTTCAATTTGTGGTCCACAGACGTTCAGAGTTAAATACCAATTAAATATTTAAATCATTTTTTTTCTGAATCACAAATCTAATAACATGTGTTATCTTAATCGGTAATCTGTTTGTTTTCCAATTAAAATCGTACTCCAAACCCCATAAGAAATCATAACTTAAAAAATGATCTGGTTAAACTTAAAACATTTTTAATTCAAGTAAGATTCGAACTCAAAACATTTTTATATTTAATTATTTCAACCATTTTAACTAAAAATCATTTCTAAATACTTAAATCATTAAAAAATTTAGCATTATGCGTTACAAATACTTTTAATACAAAATATTTTTTCGAATGGACAGCAATATTATATTATTAATTAGAGAATAACAAGATACTGGAAATTTAGTACATCACATCATGAGATAACGTTTGGAAGAAGTTACATCATTGATGCCGATTAATAATTTCTGATTTGCGTCTATTCAGTTCTTAATCTATAAATACGACTAAGATATATATGAGATTTAGTCCAATGACCTTTCTATTATTAATTATCCGAATTTTGAAAAGACATTATATATCAAATATTCAAAATACATCCCATGAAAAAATATTAATAGCTAAGATATATATGAGATTTAGTCCAATGACCTTTCAATAGCAAATTTAACTATATCAAGATAGTTGGTTGAAAGTGTATACTTTAATATATGAAGCTACAAATAATAAAAGATCAAACATGGTCGTTTTGAGTAAGCCAATATAGAATTATAGGTTCAAAGACTCATCACTAATAACAAAATATATAACATATATACAAACCTTTTTTTCCTTTAAAACATCTAAACAAAAGAAAAAGTCATTCAAGAATGATTCAAACAGTCACACATACCTTGCAGTGGGAGATAAACAGTTGATCATGAAGACCACAACTTCCAACACCAACATCTGGTTTTCTTTCATTTCCAAACAATTCTTTCACTGCTTTATGCTTCACAAGCACCCCTGAACTTGACACAAAACCACTAAAATACCCTCCAACACTATGCAACTCAGTCCCCATCACATCATCAACACTCAAATACTCTTTACAAAACCCTTCAACCATCACTCTAGGCACCCTTGTAAAGATCAAAACTTTAATATCATAACTTTTTGCAGATTCTAACAACTCATAAACCTGAAGGTTTAGATTCTCAAGGTAAAATTTGGGTAAAACTGCCCTCCCTACATTCTTCATATCCTTCAACTTAAGCCCACAAAAGGTGATGAAGATCATCAACCTTAAGCCTAACTCGTGATCAAGAACAAGTAACAAAGGGTATGATAGTAGTAACACAAATGCTCTTAGTATACTACCACCTTCAAAAGCAACCAACATGAAGTATGGAAAGAAAGACCTTGAGTTTAACAATAGGGTGTTTTGAATATCACAAACTAAGGTTTCTTGATCTTTGTTTAAGCAGCATTTTGTGAAGGTGGGGAAGAGTGGGAGTTGATGGTGTGGTGATTTGTGAGATGGGTGGTTTCTTAACAAGAAAAAGCCATGGTTTTTGAGCTTCATTGCAGCTTTGTAACATGAATTTGCTAGCAGTTGGTACACTAACCAATCTGCTAATTTGAGGAAGACCATTAAGAAATCCATTTGTGTGTGTGTTTGTGTGTGTGTTTGTGTGTGTGTTTGTGTGTGTGTTTGTGTGTGTGTGTGTGTATGTTATGGGGATGGAGGTGTGGATGAAGACATATATATAGAAAGAGATGATAGGTGATTTATGGGAGTAAAGAAGAGGGTGTAAAGGGAAGTTGACAAAAGAAACGATTTTTTGTTTTCTTTTTAATCTTATAATAAACCAATAGAGGATTACAGCATTTGGTGACCCACACCTGTGGCATTAATTGCATACTCACTTAACACTCTTGATTTACTCCTTGCGGTTTTGACTTTTTCTCTAAGTTATTAATGTCATTTCTTCTTTACTTTCAAATTACAATCATAAATATAACCATAATATAGCCATACTCACTTAACAAGTAAAAATAATTTAAATTATTTGAATTATAACCATAAATTACAAATTATCATAAAAGTATAAAAATAATTTATAGAATAGTTCATGAATAATCATAAAACATCAATCATCACAATCATAATTAGGTTTTAAACTAAATAAAACTATGTTTAATTAATAAAACGGGCAAAAGTGATACGATTACTAAACCAAAATATATTAACAAAACAAAATAATAAAATATAATTATCGAATCAAATCACAACTACAATTATCAAAAAAGCTTAAACATATAAAAACCCTCACATGAGTTGGTTTTTTATTTGTAATTTTTTTAATTAAAATAACTCTCATTTTGGAAACTTAATGGAAAAAGTTAATCGTGTTAGTTAAAAGTAACCAAATGGATTCAAATAATAATTTTAATGAAACTTTTAGATGGCAACACTTTAAACTTTTGGATTCAAATGATAATTTGTATGAAACCTGAAAGACGTAAAGCGCATTTAACTCATTTTTAATTAATTATTAAATCTGTATTACTATACGACCCTTCTTATTATTCAAGAGACATCAATCTTAGAGAGAAGGGAGTGGGAGCATGTTCTTCGCTCCTCGGGATCGTTGGGAATCAGCGGGAACACCACCCCCTCCCTTGCGGTGCTGAGAAAGAAGTGATTTTATGTGTTCTCCATCAGGAATACCTACTCACATATTTTATGTTATTGTTGAGTGTTTATATATGTTTTATTCAGTTTTACATTGCAAATATGCTTACATTATCGTTTAAGGTTTGAAAAATGAACTTCCTCATTTTAAGAAAGAAAAATGAAGAAAATTAAAAATCGGGTCGACATGATGTTTACGTGAAGAAGAGAAAGAGTTATGGTTATAGAGATTTGAAAGATGAACTATCACCAATGTATATCTCTTATAATACTTCGTAGCATTGCCATCCATACTATATATATATGCTATATTTAAAATAGGACTTTTTAGGAGCAAACATGTACTATTACTATTAGCGTGTTTAGTCATATGATTATTCTCAGATTTTGTTAAAACTTAAGAGCAATTATATTTTTTGTGCGTTTTTAGATGAACTAACATTAGACAATCTTTGCACACCTTCCACAAAGACAAACCTATCAAAACATTTCAAGAAATTTGAATAATGGCAAGCTATGGCCTATGTGATTTGTCTCAAAGATGTTATAAATTAACCATTAAATTTGATCGAACCGTCTAAAATTAAAGCAAGTTGGTTAGCTTGCCAGTTTTGAGATACAAATGTTCTTTTAATAGTTTTTTTTAGTTTTTATGTCTTAATATTGTTTGAAACTTGGAACTAATCGTGTAAACTGAACTGGTTGTCTGATCTTCATTAATAATTTTTTATTTTCACTTTTCGAATATGCACTTATGTATACATATTATAATTATGGTTCATCTTTACAATTAAAAAATAATAATATAAACTAATGACTTTGGTGATAAACTTAAATTTTTTTTTTGTTAAAACCTCTAAACAACAAAACCAAACCATTAAACCATCAAACCGGCATGTTCAATCAATCCACCCAACTTGGCATGTTTTGTTCGTCGTTCTATAAAACTATAGCTAACGATTTGACTTAAAATCTCCGTTTAAACTTTCAGATTTATCCTTAAGGTGTCCATAGTACGTAGCTTCATATTGGGCTTCCATGTATTTCCTATAAGTTTGCATGCATTATAGCTTATATATATCCATCGACACTTGGTTGTAAATTAATCACTAAAACTTGTTAAGTATTATTTGGTTCAAAATAAGAGCGGTGATTATTCACGGGAAGTTACTTTCTTCCTAGGTTGCCAACTTGTTAGGTTGTTAATGTTGGTGACCACCCATGCATCTTGTTCATTCAATTCGATTTTATCTTAAGCAGTAGGATCGATATGATCATGAAAATATCCTTCCTTCTGACTCCATATATATGTATTCTATCTACACTTATTTAATAACTGACATATCATTTTTTATTATATTACTGTTATAACAAAACATGTACGATATTTTGTTAAAAATATCTAACAATCGAAACATTTTCTTAACTATTTTAATATAAAGGAAGAGGAGCATCAAGTATGGAGCATGCCAAACCTCTTCGGATTTGTCTAGTAATTAAATTAAATAAAATGGAGCAAATTAATTTGTAGTAAACGGTTATTTATATTTATATCTATATCAATATTTATATCTATATTTATATTTATATCTATATCTACACTGTATAGTAAATAAATAATTCTGAGGACATGTGACATATTTTAGGACCTCCAAAAAATGATCTAGCATCTATTTCTCTTATTTAATAGGAAAAATTTTAAAACAACCAATTTCACTTTTCATTCTATTAAAACAATCAATCTTCTTTTATTAAAACAAACAGTTTTCATTTTATATATTTTTAAATCAAGTTTTTAAGTATTTTCACGAAACATAAGCTAGAGCAAGAAGCGAATCTATTGAAGGAGAAAAGAATCTGACGTTACAAATGAGTTTTTAAATCTTAGTTACCATCCGTTTATTTAATTTTGATTCAACTCAACTAATAAGCAAATTTCCTTTTCTAGTTTAACATAAAAAGGAAAACTGCCAATTTACAAGAACTGAAATCAAATACTTTACTATTTTTTGCAATTCATTATTGATATTTCTTTTAACGATAAAGCTATTCAACTTATACTTCTAAATTATTATATATTACATAATGTTACTGAAGCCACATAAGTTGTTTTTAGGTGATATATGTAGAGCATTTGAAATCAAACTTGTATAATCTAAGAGTCGTGAAAATTATTTTTAAATCGTAATTATTCGGTGGTTCACCCGAATAAATCAATCGCATACAACTCAGACAAGATCAAGAATTCGTATGTTGTGTTGTGTGAATTTTCATGAACCAAAAGAAGAAGAATTCGAGAAGAAGCATATGATCAACATTCATCATCTCATTCGGTTTTGGAGAGAAAAAAACGAAAAAACTGCCATTTGATAGTTTAATTAATTTTATTTTTATTTAAAATAACCATTAAAAATACATATTTTCCACTCGAATTTCACATGTGAAATTCTGGAAAATCGATTCGAAATGCAATTTTTAATAAAGTCATTTTTACGTATTTTCCAGCTCGACCCTAGTCAGGGGTTGCCGCCCCTCGGACCCTGGTACCAGGGGCGCTGCCCCTAGACCCCCGCCAAAGGGGCGTTGCCCCCCTTGGAACTCCCATTGCTTAAGGGCTTCGCCTTAAGAAAGTTTTCAATATCAAAGACCATAATACACTCAAACAAACATGCACTCCGCACCTCCTAACTTGTTTGAAGGATATTATGATCACATTGGTTATTAGTTAATTCAATTACACTAAAATATCTAACAATATATGTGGTGAGGGCGATGTTTCCGGTGGTACCACCAGGGGTGGAACTACATTATATACTATGGGGTCAAGTGACCCCATTGATTTTGAGCGGATAACATATCATATAATACCTAATTTTTGAGTGAACCCATTGTTTTTCAGGATGTGAACCCATTAGTATTTTTAGAATCATAAAATAACTTAAATTTGACATTGGCTCATGGGATAAACCCGCGTGAATATGGAGAACATGTCATGGGTTCGACCCCTGCAACCCTTTTTTTCTCCACTACTTATTAATTTTATTAATTTGCAAAATTACATGTTTACCCTTAGTATACATGAAAACCCTAACCCAAATCCTCCCCCCAATCGACCATTACAATATGAAATATATTCAAACAGCTGTCGTCCCCCCAATCTACCATTGCCCAATCACACAATCCATGCCTCCTTTTGCGATCAACTCGAGCGGGTGGTGAGTGATGACTGTAACTCCGATGGGTGGCCAGCTGCGGCAGGTGGCGGCTAGAACTCCGGCAGGCGGGTACTGGATACCAACTACAAAGCCCTAATTCATTCAACTATTCAAGCTTTCAAGTTTTATTGTTTAAAGGTTAAATTTCTAAACTTGTTATTTATATATTTGTCTATGAATCATGAATGAAAATTCAAACCCTAGAATTTGTTAATTTAGTGTTTTTGCTGTTTTCATTGTTGTAATTTGTTAGTTAATTTATTTAGGTGATTCAAACCCTAAATTATGTTCAAGGCTTAATATTATGTGTATTAGTTTGTCATAATTAAAATTTTGTGTATGCTACATTTAGTGATTTTAGTTAGTGTAACCTTAAAGTTTAGAGAACTTAAGAAGGTTTGAGTGTGGACATGTTGTTCTAAAAAAGTAAACAATGATTTTTAAGGGTTTGTCATAATTATCAATTCCATTATTTACTATGAAAGCAATATATTGCAAACCACACAACCAAGCATGTTGTAAGAATCATTAACAATAATAAAACATGCATTCACGAGAATTGACTTCACATATTAAAGCACACATGGGATAGTCATAATTGTGAATCACTAAATCCTACAAGTTAATTGTTAAGTCTAGTTATGAACATCTTAGTTTTTCAGTAATTTAAGTAGAAATCGTATTGTTAGATTTTTGTAACATGTGGGTTAGGATTAAAATTTGAAATACTCATACGAAGTTATGGGTCATATTTTCACCCTAGTCAAAAATATAAAACTAGAAGAGCATACTTGAACCGACCCAATCAGACTACCTGATAACTTTTATGTCATTTCTTTAAAAACCTAATCACAAAAAAGACCTCATAACAAATAATTCATGGTTCCGCCACTGGGTACCACCTGATGTCGCACCCTTACCCGCACCAAACCATACCTTTAGTGGAACATTAGATGTTGATAGTAGGTTTTTTTAATATTTAAATGACTTAAAATACAATCATACAAAATAAATCTACAATACGATATAATAATGTAATGTTAAATGGTATTTATTAACGAGTAGTAAAATGGACTTAAGAGTCGCATTCTATAGTATTAAGTAGTCTTTGATAGCAAGTAGCTCGTTAGTCTTTGTTTTTATATAAATATAAATAATTGTTGCGCATTATATGATTAAATATATATATATATATATATATATATATATATATATATATATGTGTGTGTGTGTGTAATTTAATATTTCACAAACATCACATCCATAGCCTAGATCATTTTAGGCTAGTTTCGATTCTCCTTTCAGTTTTATGTAAAATTTTCTAACTTAAATTTATTTATATATATCTTCAATATGATATTAGTGCTATTGATCACCAATTTAGTTTGTTTGTTAGAATATACACATTTAAAAAACCATGAAATGCATCAATGATCTATAATGGAGAAGGTGGCCGGTGACAAAGAAGACGAGAAAAACAAAAGAAATGACATTTTTACAACATCATACACGATTTGGTCTCAACTTTGAGAACCAACTTCTTTATGTTTCAAGTTATACATTGAATCAAAACCTATATTTAGTACTTAAACAAACGTGAACATAAACATTGTGGTGTTCTTCGATTTGATGTTGAGGATTTGAGTCTTATTGTGGTGATTCACTAGTCTTTGTTTGTTTCAGTATAAACTTTTATGTAATACTGTTGTTGAGAGATCAGTTTCACAAATTCTCCTCCCTCACATAGATCATTGTAGGCAAGTTTTAATTCTTATAATGTTGACTTTCATAATGTAGATTTATTCATATCTTTAACACTAAATAATGAGACTTTAATTTTGGTCATTATGACTGGGCTTCAAGTAAAACAGCTTTAAATGCCAAAATTATGCAACTCTTAACTGAAAAAGAAAATGAAACCTTAGGTCGAGCATACTATTATGAAAGTTAATCACATATTGAAACTTTAATTAATAAGTACCGGTCTGTATAGTGTATCCATTGAAAAACACACAAAACTCATGTCAAACTATTAGAGTTTAAGTGAGGGAAAACTATTAGAGTTTAAGTGAGGGAAATATGGTAGTGATAAACTTTATAAAATTTTACTTGTAGTCATATTGGGATAAAGAAAATCTGGTTTGTTACCCAAAAAGATATACTAAAATACTTTTAAATATTCACCGGCTTCATATTACAGATAATAGATCAAAATGGTTGCTTGGTATGATCAAACTGTCATATTTTAATCTAAAAATTATGAAAAAGAATATCGATCATTCATCTTATTAATCAATGGTGGAGATAAAGTTATACGAAAAAATGTTAGTTAGATGAAGATTTTAAGAATAACCACTTTTGTTGATTATTTTTTTTTTCAGTTTCCACACTTCTTTTTAAAGTTCATAACTTTTTTATAAAAGTTACACAAAAAAATTATATAATTTATAAAAAACAATGACAAAAATAACAAAAATCAACATAAAACATAAAAATACAACGATGAATATATAAACAAATGATAATAAATATCTAATGCAGTGATATATTTGACATGGTGATCGGATATATTTGAAACAAAGACCTACCTTATTTAACACAACCATAATATTTTAAAAATAATAATAATAAAAGAACACGTATTAAATTCATAATCTTTTTTAGTGTTTTTAATTTAATTATCATTTTACTATAAATTACTAACTTTATTCAAATTTACATATTATTTAGTAACGAGAAAAAAATGACGGGCTAATATAATAGTGATACATAACACAACCGTTTTCTTATTTATTATGTACAATATTTTAGTGTAGCATAACTCCATTTTACCTTTTCTTTTCTAAAAGAAACTATATTACTAAAAAAAACCTTCTAGCAAGGTAGCAATTAAGGAGGTAGATATAAAATGTTGTTTTACTAATCGACCGGTTTAATACATTTTCTTTAGTTAACTATATATTTCATTTGAACGTCGAAAGAAAATGATTTTATTTAAAGAAAGACATCCAAGAAGCAGCTAGAGAGTATCAAAGATACAAACACCGACGGAGCTTCATAGGGGCCCGGGGGGTCTTATTTTTTCGTCCGTAGTGTTAAATTTTAGCTTTATAATGTAATTTTTTTGGCCCGATAGTGTAAATTTTTATATAAACATTGAGTTCCCCCCCTAAAAAGTAATTTTGCCCCCGCCCATTTACGACATAGTTTAAGCTCCGCCACTGAATACAAACACAAGAGGAAATAAAAAAGAGGAAGTTCCGTTACAAATAAACAAAACGACAAGCTATAGGAAAACACCATTGACTCCATTCAATCACCACTCGAGTTGACTGGCTTCTCATCCAAAAAAATTAAAAAACTGATTCTTAATTTCCTCAACAAGCTAGCAACCGAGATCCTGTTGCTAAAAACTTTTTATTTCTTGATCTCCATATGCATTAAATATATATATAAAATCATGTATTTAATTTACTAGAAGAATACTCTATTTCTTTTTTGGCGGTGAAGGAGATATTAAACTTCTTTTAAGTTTGTCAAGTTGATTTCAAACATAACATATAGAGAGAACATTTTTTTTGTGGTTTTTGGCTCTGTAATAAAGCTTTAAACGTTGAAAAATGAAAGCATACATTGGAATGTGTGAGCATGTTGTAAGAAGTAAGAACATATTTCATCTTCTCCATTTGTTTGTCATTATCTAATTAACTACAACAGTCTGGACATGAGCATGCTCCACACCACACTTGCAATTAATACTCTTTGAGTCTTGCCTCAAATGCACTTCACCGGTTTGTCAAAACCAGGGACGCACCTTCAAAATATCATGTGTATATTCCGACATTCTGATTTATGATGTTAAAGATACTCTGTTGTTAAGATGTCGTTATTTCAAACTCTAAAAAATATGTATCGATGATTAAAAGGATTAAAAGAAGTATGTTAAGAGCTCCTTTTAAAATGAACATCTAAAAACCTAAAAATATCAAGTGAATGATGTTACTTAAGTATAAAATTATGTTTGTAACACATAAACATTAGTATTAACTATATTATGTACTATATAAGACAAGCAAAATAATTGTTGATGCCACATGATTGCGATACCTTTTAGTATCCGCCTCTACTATGATAACGATAATAATATATTCTAGTTTTATAATGGCATGAACGCATTTGTTGTTTTTAATTTTATAAGTAATAACATGATTAATGAGATTTTAACTTGAATACATTACTACACTTCATAGGACTTTTGTTTGCATAGTGTTTCGTAAAGCTCTTAACTTAATATACTTCAAGCGTTAAATATGCAACGTGACCCAGATATATCCATTTACCAAAAATTTTAGCTTACTTATATTTCAAAGTTTAATTTATAAATAATAAAACTATGATCAGTTCGTAATTTTGTGCACAACATATAATTATTTTTTTTCTCTTTTTGTTTCAAAGTTTATAATTTAAATGTGATTGGTTCGTTCATATAATACGTATGAAAGATTATATTGTTAATTGTTATCTGTTCTTTTAACGGATGGAAGTTTATATTCACTTCTTTTTTATGGAACGATAATTCATTATAGCAAAGCAACAAGACCCAGCAAGAGGCTGAGACCAAACAAGTATCCGATTAGGAAAAAACAAAAAAAAGAAGTTAACACAATTAAAATTACACTATTTGTTCCACGCTAAATCACCTACGTAGCTCTGCGTTTGAGCACGAATATGACATATTTCACTTCATCGACAATTCTTACCCTAAAAATGTCTGTTTGGGACCTTTGGGTTTTGAAGTTTCTTTTTTTTCAAAGGTGTGGATATTTAGACACATCAAAATTATAAATTAACATCCCAAATTTCTATATGAATCATATAGCCTTATACGCATCATATAGGAGAGTCGCATAGCCTTATACGGGGCGTATAACCTCTCTTACAGTCCACTGAACTTTTTATCATAGTCACAAAATTTGTTATACGCGTCGTATAGTCCTATATGCATCGTATAAGGTTATATGGGGCATCTGGCTCTCTGAAAGCTCCTTAAATTTCAGCATTTTCAATGTATATTCGACCATATACACCGAATATGGAGCTATACATGACCTACAGTGAGGTGATATAGGACTCTTTTTTTAACGGCCAACGAATAATTTTTAAGTCCGGTCACCCGGGTAAACCCAATGGAGAAAGGCCACTCACGCCCGCGAACACAGACAGCGCTGGTGACTTGGCTCGCCCACCATTCCAAGGAAAACTCACCACCTAAAGGTACACTGTGGTAAAACCCTTGGCCCATTAGAAGCATATTGCACCTAGTAAGACTCCAACCCATAATTTTCACATTAAAAAATCATAGGATGTCTCCTTTTAAAATAGTAGATCTAGAACTCGATATAGGACACTTTTTCAATTCACATGCATGAATTTGACTTTTCCGTTGACATTTTGCCATAAATGTTATTTCCTCTTTGTCATAAGCAGTTAGTTGACCTATTCTTTATAACTGTGTAGATCTTTGATGTGGCTCAAGTCCCTAGAGTTTATTGTCATAATAATTAAAATTGAATCTAAGAAAATAAATTAATTATTAAAGCAGAAAAGGACTTTATGAAAAAGAAAATAATCAAAATTGGTTGGGTAAAATAGATCATCCGGATCGATAGATGTTAGAGGTTTTATGATTTAACGTCCTAACCTTGATTTCTTAAGATTGTTAGTTTGTATAAATATTTAAAAACTGTTTAAAAAAATTATCACTAACATAACACAATTAATATGCACAGATTAGCTAAATTTTTTTTCTTAAAAAGTTATTAAAGAAGCTAAACCACGTATTCTCAAATGTAAGAAATATTATATATATATATATATATATAATATACATGAATATATAAAAAATATATATATTTTTTTAAAAATTAAATAAGTTGGCGCGTCAGCCAGTTCGGCTCGGTTCGTTTATAAATGAGTCGAACCTGAACTCATTAAAATAAATGAGTCAAGTCGAATTGGCTCGGTTTTTAAACGAGCTGAGCCCGAGCCCACCCTGACTCGGCTCGTTCACAACTATCCCGTTAAAGCCAAACTTCGTGCATCTCATATCGTTCAAAGATCCTTATTTTAATATGAAACGTATTTTTATATAACTTAGTTAACTAAGTACATATTCAATTATTTTCTTATCTTTTACGTGACCCATTTCTGTTATATGACTAGCTAACATAAGTTTTGAATGAAAGTGTATGATTTTAAAAATACAGTAAATATAAATTATAAAGTAAGTGTGTTCGCCCTTTAGAAAAGGGAAATCAACACAAGATTACTATTTGCAATCACATTTATCTTTAATGTAATTATGATATCTACTCATTTTATGTATTTCTTTATTTATAAGTATATAAAGTATATTAATTAATATAAAACTAACTAAAAGTTATATAACTTATAAGATTTACTCAAGATCTATAAATTTAATACAAAATAAACATAAAATTTTTATATTATTTTAGTTTTACATATTAGTATAAGTCAACGTGCTTTTTTTAAATAGTAAACACACATATTCTTTATTCTACAATCGATTTTTTTAGGATCATCATATATAGGATTTAATCACATCACCAATTGGTTAGGAGTAAATACTTTACCCTTGTATATTTGAAGGGAGAACATATAAAACATAATTTTTGTGAACAAAATTATGCATTTTAAAAATAAACACATTATATCAAACACATTATAAATATGAACATTTACTCTTAAAGACAAAATTTCTATATAATGCATTATACGCATAAATATGGTTGGCTGGCAAAATAGGTCTTATCTTGTTTAACAATTTTGAGATAACGCGTGTAGCTCACGTATCAAATATGCAAAAGACTTGTTTAACTACTAATATATTATGTCTGTAATTTTTTTTATATTTTTTATGAACTAAGAATGTAAAACAATGAAGTCTAGCCTCTTGATTTTAATTATTTTTAAAAATATAAAAAAATAAAAAAAAAATACTTTTTTATTAAATAAGTTTAATCGTGTAATAAACAGGTCGAAAATTATCAGCACTTATTGAATATTGATAACCACATCCACCTCTTATTATTTCAATTTCAGTCACAACAAGCTTTTTGAATTAAATACAAGATGTTGCCAAGCAAAACCGACATTGGTGTTTATAATATCCACATCCATGACATTAATTTAATTTTTTTATTTATTTTTAATGTAACTCTATACCTTTTAGAATGAAATCCAAAAGTGAATATTATGATGTTTTCATTACTTCAATTTAGATATCGATTTCAATTAATTTTCTTATACATCCTTTATTTGACGCATTAATAAGAAAAAGAAATATTCATATTCACATATATTTTAATTCATGTTTAAGATATTAACCATCTTTATTATAAAGTTAATAATAATGTTTATGTTATTGTAAACTAAATTCCATATACCCAATATTATTTATAAAAAAAATAATAACATATTTTTAATTAAAACCCTAATTTATATTAATATATTTATAGTTTTTAGATGTTCTCATGCAGAATTCATTAAAACAATCTTATAGTAGTAGTTAAACCATATAAAGGTTGAATCTTGCATGCTAAAATCTTGGAATGATTTGGATAAAGCTAGAAGGTTAGTGAATTCTCAACAATATTTCACCAACATAAAGGGAACTCGTTTTTTTTTCTAACTTAAGAGAAAGTTCAAGAGAAAAGTGCACAGCTTTTGTACCTATAACCTGCCCATATTTGTGCCACAATCTATATTGTGTTTTGAATGTTTCTTTTGGATTTTATGGTACATGTGGTTCAAGTTGGATCATGCATTTCTTGTTGTTGGTTGGTGAATCCTTTTAATCATTTCATGTGGATGCAAGCTTCACTCAAGTTTGAATAGTCTTTGCCTTTACCTACTTCCCTGACTTCATGCTGTTTTTGTTTACTTGTTCACAATATATTTAAATATATTTTACTAAACCTGTTAAATTATAGTGTTGGAATCACCATTATGCTAATGTGTATACATAGTGCTAAGTTGAATTAAGAAACATAATACATCATACAACTAGGGCTGTTCAAATAGTTCGACGTTCGAAACTCGCTCGAACTCATTCGAAAAATGCTTGAAATTTTGCTCGTTCGAATTTCCGCTCGATTGTAAGTGAACCGAGTGGCTCGGTTCGGTTTCAAAACGAACCGAGCATGAGCGAAGGGTCGCTCGTTCGTCGCTCGCTCAGTTTCGCTCGAATTATTTATTAGTTTAGTTTTTATATATTATATATAATTATATATGTTCATTTATTATTATATTTAGTTATTTTTTAGTTACAAATATTTTAAATTTTTAGTATAAAGCTCAAACTTTAATACAACAATAAATTTAAACCTCATTACATCAGTTCTCACTCCTCACCCTCCACAGTCCACTCATCGTCTCCTCCAGCAGTCTAGGTGCCAGCCTCCAGCGATCTGTGACCACTCTCCCCTCTCCACTCTCCAGCAGCTTCCACCATGCGAGCCGC
>BJCM01063757.1:0-13503 GCA_018326385.1 Flaveria bidentis
TTTTCTCTTTCTCTCTCTATATTATAAATTTAAGTTCTTATTAAATCAATAATATTAAAAGATATTTTTATTAAATACAAACTAAATACTTTGATTGAAAAATACACATTTTCAAAAACAAAATTTTCTAAAACTATGATTTTTTTAAAACAACAAGAATTTTTATAATAATAAAATTATTTTAAAATCATTCTTTTTATATATAAAATAATTTTACAAAACAAACCCGAAGTCTTTAAATAAAATAAAAAATAAAATTTTTATCAAAACAATATTGTTTTATAACGAAAGTTTTAGAAATAATATAAATATTTTATCAATTAATCACAGTAACTATTTATACGTAATTTCAGTTATATCTTATATCAAAATAATGTTTTACGGATCCTTATTATTCATTAATAACTATTTAATATTTTTTAATCAACCCGTGTAATACACGGGGTTGTACCCTAGTTGATTATATATATGAGTTGATTATAGAGTTTGGCAATTTCTGACATGAACTTGTTAACACGACACAACACGAAATTAAATGTTTCGTGTTTCAGCTATACATGTTTCGTGTTTAAACATGTGAACACGTTAAGACACGATAAGATTCGTGTCTAAATAATTTAAATACTTGTTAACCTATTATAAATTGTTACGAAACCATCTTATGATTTTCAAAATTTAAAAATATATAAACATAAATATTATTTAAAACAAAACCCTAGGATACCCTACCCTTGTAACCCAGTACCCACCGCTCCTCATTCACATATTCGATCTCCATCTCTTCAATAGTCATCACCATGTCTGCCTCATTTCCTGTCACCATCGAACATCGATCTCCATCTCTGGCCATCGTCCGGCTATCATCGTCCCGCCACTGTTCATTGATCTTTGCCATCATCGTCGTCCGGCCGTCGTCATCATCTTTGTCCAGCCATCTTCATTCTCACATAAGTTTTAACTATTTATACTTGATATCAACAAGCTTTTATTCTAAGATCTCATATAAGTGTAAGCTTTTATTGAAGTATAATTTAAAGAATGTTTCAATATATTAGTTAAGACTTTATTGAAGTAAAATTTAAGCTTTTATTTAAAGAATGTTTCTAAATATTAACAAGTTTCTAAACAGGTAATTCGTGTAACCTATTTAAAAGGTTCATGTTCACATTTGAAAAAATAACATGTACGATATGATATCTTTAGAGGGCTCTTGTGTAATGTTTATATTTTATCTTTCAAACTTTAAGAAATTACAATCATGATTCCAACTGTTTGTTAGAACGTAACACGAATGATCTTTGATGTGAATGGATGTTGTTTTTTTTAGTTAAGAGTGTCTGAAATATCTCTTTTACATGTTAACTAAAAGACAAATAAACTTAAAAAATCCAAAAGTTAGTTTGACCTAACTTTTTTAATTAATCAAGATATATTGATTTAATATTTTTTTTACCAAATCAACCAAACCCAACCCCTCGTTTAGTCGTTTCCCCTCCACCCCTCCTCCCATTTCGGCAATGCCTGTGGTGGCGGTTTTATAGATCCAAACCACCGCCTTGCCACCCATCACTACCACCATCGCTGACCACCTATATACTTATTCCCTCCTTACTTCTTGCAGATCTAAACCATCACCCATCAAGAGGTTAACCTTCTCTTATAATTTCTTGTAGACCTAAACTACCTTTGGCAAGAATCACAACCTTGCAACCTTACAACCTTAGTTAGGTGGAATGGTAATGGGCGATTTCAATTTCTTTTTCAAGTGATGGGATTTTAACATCGATAGCTAATCTTGTGTCAAAAGAAAATTCATTTAATTAAGTAACACCTGAAATTGATTATGATAAGTTGAAGAAAACCAGGCTCTTTATGATTAGGAATTATCACACAATTGTAGAAAAAATTACAATAATTGTTATCTGCCAATATGGACATTTTATTCCATGTATTTTAGGGTTCCTATTGGAGCAAACATGAACTTAAGCAAAAGCTGGAGGCTGGTGCTTAAAAGCTTTGAATCCAAGCTTTCTTTATGGAAAGCTAATTAAGTGTCACTCTATTGGTCGTCAAGACACTTTACTATGATCTTTATAGATAGTTTGTCAAAATACTACTTTCCTTCTTCAAAGCACCAATTCAAGTTATTGAAGAACCCATTGGGTTTTTTGACCTAAATTTATTGCTACAAAGGAATCTGGAAGCCTTCGATCGGTTCGCTCATGTAGGCAAATCTTAGGCTTCTAAGTAAGTGACCGGTGATGGTGGAAATTTAGGATGAAAAAACAGTCCCTTTGGCTTACGTTGTGTCATCTATCCATCTTAATATCCTCTCATGTTCTCTTCCCAAACTAAGAGATAAAAGACTTTTTATTTCTTGTGGTGGGCTCGAAATGGAAAAAAAAAACTGTTCAATTTAAAGTCCATTTTACTCGGGGCACTATTAAAGAGATAAAGACTTTTCCTTTCTCGTGGATAAAAAACCGCTCCAAGCATAAGAGCATTGACCGGAGTCACTGAAGGATTTTTAATCTTGATCATATAATGTAATTGTCTGCTTATTATTGTTTCGTATTTTGTAAATCTTTCTAGCTCATTGCTAGTTTTGTTATTATAAAATTCTTACCTCTAATAAAACAAATTTCGTATAAAACTAGTATCAATCCCCTCGCGTTGTGGCAGGAGGCGTAAAACCGTGTCAAGTAGCATCAATGTCACATTCGTCAACGATCACCAACACTGGAAAATCTTGTACTAAGGGGCTGTTTGGCAGCCTCTTAATCAGCCTCTTAATGGTTCAGATGTCTGAATGGTTCAGCACTTAATGATTCAGACTGTTTGTTTCACGAGCACATGTCTGAATGGTTAAGAGATTTACTTCTGAATGGTTAAGCATCATACTGATGCTGAATAGTTAAGAGGTTTAATGCTGAATGATTTAGACATATTATCTAAATTAGTCAGACATTTGTCTTTGAATAGTTAAATTATATATTAGCTCTTAATGGTTCAGACCTCTTAATGATTCAGCACTTAATGATTCGGACCTCTTATTGGTTCAGCATTTAATCATTCAGAACTTGACAAACAGTCCCTAAATGTCACTCGATACTGAACGAGGAATCCCTACACTTTAACCACCAAAACACTTAACTTTAATGTTCTCCACAACCTTTGCAACGTGCATATGCTCCCATGTGAATATTGCGTTGTTCCTTGCCCTCCAATAACCACAAAGTTGCCAAACCAATACAATGTTTAATTTTCCCAACCTTAACTCTCAAATCCGATTCTTAAATAATCTCTTCACAATGATTGACTGTTAGAATGATCATGAACTAAATACCTTTTAAGGCTAGTTGCTTGAATAGACTGTCTCTGTAATTATGTCACCAACCCAACGCGATTAGTGAATAACACATTAAATAAATAAATAATCAAACTAGCTTGTGACGTTAAAAAAGGAAAAAAATAAATAATAAAACAATCATTTACAACGGGCAGAAGACATCACCTTGAATTGATAAAAGAGCCGTTACTCTATCCACAGTGGTGAGCTGGCCCTCCTTTTTCTTGTTTCCATTTTACTCATAATATAATAATATTAAATTCCTATCACACCACTAAAGTTGTTTTCTTTCTTCTTAAAACTATACCTTTTGAAAGAAAAAAGTAGTAAATATAAGATATTTCCTCCATAAAATACCGTACTGTATTGTTTGTTTTTAGACATAAACAAATACAAGGGTTTGGTTTCTCACCTAGAAGCAGACAAGTCATGGAAATGTGTGAGACGCCATTTCACAGTGCTTTCCCATGAAGCTAACAACACCAAATGCTTTCTTTTTCATTTCATGTTTAGTAATTAATATTATCACTATAAGCACGAATCGATTCATAATGTAATATCTTTAATTCATGACAAGTCATACAGAAATATCAAATTAAGTATAAAAGGTGTCACTAGTTCAGGAGTTTAAGTGAAATGATAAACAAAAATATAAGTTTATGGGTAGATATAAAAAAGTATGAGCTGGCAGTTTTAAAAATAATAAATATCTTTTAAATTAATTTAAAAAGAAAAAGAACACATTAGTTTGATGCAAATACATGTGATTGTTCAAATGAAAACAAAGAACAATTAAAAAAAAAAGGGAAAGAATGTATTGCTTTGGTTTTTAAGAAGCAAACAAATATCTTGTGACTTCCTTCGACTTCTTCTTCTTTTTTCCTCCCTTACTTTTATTACTTTTAACTTGTTGTAATTAAATTTAATAAGATAATGTGAAAATTTAATAAGATATTATTTGAACGCAACTTTATTAATTCCTAGGGAAAGAAATGAAATGACATGATATTTCTTTCTACTTGTGTAAATGAAAGGAGAATATAAGAAAAGTTAAAAAATAAAATAAAATAAAATAAAAAAAACTCAAATGATAGGCATTTGAAATTGAAGGGGGTCAATTTGCAACAACACACGCTTATAAAGACGAAGACAGCACTAGTCGTTTCCATTCCATTCCCTTGTTCGCCCCTGACAATTGAAGGGGGCAGCAGCTACCACATCAAGATCAAATCCCTTGTGCTTCTTCTTCTTCTTGTTTATCCTATTCCCTTTTAGTAACCTTTTAGTAGTAGTAGTAGTAGTAGTTGGAAATGAAAATGAAAATGGAACTGGTGTCTCTTGTGTGGCTATGCTTGTTGATTGTTCAGGCATCATGCCTGGCAGGCACTGGGAAACGAACGTACATCGTTCAGATGAATCCGCATGCGAAGCCCGCATCCTTCCTAAGTCATGACGAGTGGTACGCCCACAGCCTCCAGTCTGTGGCATCCACCGCCCCCGATGCAATCCTCTACTCGTACACCACCGCCTACCACGGTTTCTCCGCTTCCTTAGATCCCGACCAGGTTGAGGCCCTTCGACAATCCGAATCCGTTCTGGGAGTCTACGAGGACACCCTCTACCAACTCCACACCACTCGCACCCCTCAGTTCCTAGGGATTCAGAATGAATTGGGGCTGTGGTCGCCCCAACAACAAAACATTGCGGCCGCCCACGAGTACGACGTCATCATCGGCGTGCTGGATACGGGGGTTTGGCCCGAGTCCAAGAGCTTCGACGATTCTGGAATGCCCGCCGTCCCCAGCCGCTGGAAGGGAGAGTGCGAAGAGGGGGAGGATTTCAAGCCAACCGTCTGCAACAAGAAACTGATTGGCGCACGCAAGTTCTCCAAAGGCTTTCGTCTGGCAGCCGGGGCCATATCCAATGAGAAAGAGAAGGACTCCCCTCGCGATCAGGATGGCCACGGGACGCACACTTCAACCACCGCCGCCGGAGCCCAAGTAGGCAACGCCAGTCTCTTTGGCTTTGCTAGCGGCACGGCGCGTGGAATGGCGGTGCACGCGCGCCTCGCCGCCTACAAGGTTTGTTGGAAGACCGGGTGCTTTGGTTCCGATATCCTGGCCGGCATGGACCGGGCGATTGCCGATGGTGTAGACGTCTTGTCTATGTCCCTGGGGGGAGGTTCGGCGCCTTACTATCGCGATACGATTGCCATCGGCGCCTTTAAGGCGATGGAAATGGGGGTGCTGGTGTCCTGTTCGGCCGGGAACAGCGGGCCGTCGAAGGGGTCGCTGGCGAACGTGGCTCCATGGATAATGACGGTGGGGGCGGGGACTCTCGACCGTGATTTCCCGGCGTATGCCATCTTGGGCAACGGCAAGCGGGTGGCGGGGGTGTCTCTGTACAGTGGGAAAGGCATGGGTGATAAAGCGGCGGAGTTGGTTTATTTCAACAAGAGCAGCAGCAATCTATGCCTGCCTGGTACCCTGCAAGCGGAGGCCGTCCGTGGTAAGGTGGTGTTCTGTGACAGGGGTGTGAGCCCTCGTGTTGACAAGGGGCGAGTGGTGGAAGAAGCTGGAGGGATCGGGATGATACTGGGGAACACCGCTGAGAGCGGGGAGGAGTTGGTGGCCGACAGCCACCTCTTACCCGCCGTCGCCGTCGGGAGAAAGACAGGGGACCAGATCAGGGACTACCTCAAGACGGATGCCAATCCCAGGGCGCTGCTTAGCTTCGGAGGGACGGTTTTGGGGGTGAAACCCTCTCCCGTGGTCGCAGCTTTCAGTTCCCGAGGCCCCAACATGGTCACACCGCAAATATTGAAGCCCGACCTCATTGGCCCCGGAGTCAACATCCTCGCTGGGTGGTCGGAGGGGATCGGACCCACCGGCTTGGAGACCGATACCCGGAAAACTCAGTTCAACATCATGTCAGGTACCTTCCGTCAGCCCTCAACAGTCAACATTTATTTATTTATTTATTTATTTATTTATTTATCTATCTATCTATCTATCTATCTAAATGTTGTTCTAGACAGACTGGAGTGTTACTGCATGTGTGAAGATGCCTCCCCCCTCCATTTCATTAATTAATCTAACAACAACATACAATTACCAATACCATACTAGTATACTACTATACTAGTTTAGTTTAATTAGAATTCTAGTTCTAGTAAAAGATTATACATCGAACATCAGTACTAGTAGTAAACTATGGATGATGATCGTCTGCATGGTTCCTTCCTTCCAGGTACATCCATGTCCTGCCCGCATATCAGCGGATTAGCAGCCCTGCTGAAAGCAGCACATCCAGGATGGAGCCCCAGCGCCATCAAGTCCGCTCTCATGACCACTGCCTACACATTCGACAACACCAAATCACCCCTACACGATGCCGCAGGCGGTCAGCTTTCCACCCCATGGGCTCATGGAGCCGGTCATGTCGATCCACACAAGGCCATCTCTCCTGGCCTCGTCTATGATATCTCAACACAAGAGTATGTCGCCTTCGTTTGCTCTTTAGGCTACACCATCAAGCAAGTGCAAGCTGTGGTCAACCGCCCTAACATGACCACTTGCTCCAAAAGACTAGGGGATCCAGGCCGATTGAACTACCCCTCATTCTCCGTCCTTTTTGGCAAGTCAAGGGTGGTGAGATACACCCGCCAGCTAACCAATGTGGGGCCTGCTGGGTCGGTTTATGATGTGGAAGCAGAAGCACCCAAAGGAATTCAAGTCAGTGTGAAACCAAAACAGCTTGTTTTCAAGAATGTGGGAGATAAGAGGAGGTACACGGTCACATTCGTCTCCCAAAGGGGTGGTAGTACAAGTGGGGATGCATTTGGGTCTATCACTTGGAAGAATGCTGAGAATCAAGTTAGGAGCCCGGTTGCTTTTGGGTGGGCACGATAAGATGAGAACCAGATATCGGCGTGCTCTAGTGCTTTGCTTGCACATTAAAACAAAACAAAACAAAACTAATGTAATAGAAGTAGGCGTTGTTTCTCTATGCCTAAACGCACACATGCATGCAATCAAGAGTTTTTGCTTCATTCCCATTTATTTCTTCTTCATACCTAATCTAGGTACGTACATTAGCGCATTATTCACAACAACAAGAATAACAGCAGTTGTTTTCTAGTCTACAACCACCACCACAGCTTGGCCAACATGAGCACCTGCTTGGCCAACAACATTTGCACCGACAAGCGCAACCCGGCCAGCAGCTAGAATTACAGTTAGGGCAACAGCATGAGCATGAGCATGGTTTAATAAAACATGCTGCAGCAGGGCAGCTTGGAGGCTTTAAACCACAAGTGCACTTTGGTAACGAGCACGAACAACAGTCTTCGGGTAAAGAGCAGCAATGTGGTGATGGTGTTTCAAGAGAACACCCATTGCAGCAAGCACATGACATGTTGAAGCAAGAATTTCCACTGCAAAAAAAAAAAAAAAAACAAAAAAAAATAATAATAAAAAACTCCATATGTAGAATCTACTCAATAACTGAAGAAAGGAAACGATGTTTCATACCATAATAACCACTTCCAGAAAGCACAAGATTTACGTGTTTTCCTGCGCCTGGTTTTTGCATAAATTAAAAAAGAAATAAACAGAGATGGTGATTATTAAATCATTACTCACTTAAAAAGGGATGGATGGGTCTTACACAGCAATCAATGGTTCAGGGGTTGTGACCACATAATCAGCAACCCTGTAAATCAATCAGGTTCCTCGAAACAGTCAGTCTGCTTGTATAGTGAAGCATAGAAAAATAAGGATACAAAACTTACTCTTTAATGCAGGAAGAGGCTTTCTGTAATGTTTCAATCGACTTCAACTCTTCCTGTGAAATACTAAATTAGATATCAAGGGGCCACGGCATACACGTATGTAGATCACTGGTATATAAAATGATGATAAATCCATCTGATGGGGTAAAGTTTGGTCCATCTAACATATGTTAATTTACATAATAACCAATTAACATTACATTGATAGAAATATAAAAAGAAAAAGAGAACAGTCTGCCTTAGTTGGAGAATTATGGTGCTTAGAAGAAATATCAAATATGGACAGTATTATTAATTTAGAAGGGTGTGTGGGTCGGGATAAATGTACATACACATGTATACATAAAGATTAACAACATGATGTATGTGGTGTTAGGCTAAGCAAATCAGTGGATAATGTCAGATTGGGTTATGGTGTTTAATTGCAACTAAGTTGGATTTGGGGATGTTTCTTCTATAATCAACGCAAATGTCTGACTGACTGAATAAGTAAGTATATACATACGGACTCCATGATTAATCCCAAAGTATTAATTAATATATGAAACCACATTTCAATCCCTATTTTTCTTAAGTATATGCATACGGACTCCATGGTTTAGTTGTAAGTTGACACCTGACAAACATAATGAAACAAGAATCAAGGCCTCCTTGATTTACATTTCACCAACCAAAAAGAAAAAAAAGAAGCCTCCTTGATTGCAGCTGCGGAAAACAGAGCAAAACAAAGGAGGAGGTTGATGATGATTAAAGAGGAAGGATGCATGCAGCAAATAAGAATTAGAAGGTTTGAAATGAAACACCTAATTTTAGTAAGCAAAGTGAAAGTGAAAGTGAAAGTGAAAGTGAAAGTGCAAGTGCAAGTGAAAATAATAGAGATGTAGAGAGTTTGAACCTGAAGGAAACCGATTTCTCTTTCCAACATGACAACCTTGGCCAACTCTCTCCGCTTGCCGTATAACTCCGGCGGCGACTTAGGCCTCGGAACCGGAGATCCTTCCATACCTTTAACAGAGAACCACAATAATCTTTAATCAAAACAAGAGAGAGATAGTGGTAGGTGTAGCATATACAGAGATGAATTTGAAATCGAAATCGAAATCGAAATTATTACTGTCTTCTTGTGTTTCTGCTGGTGACAGAGTGGGGATAGCTACTGCAGAGATAAGCCCTAGTACACTCCGGCAATAATAATAATAATAATAATAATAATAATAATAATAATAATAATAATAATAATAATACTAGTCTTCTACATTTAATGTAATGTAATGTATGTACAAGCAAAGTAAGTATTTACTCGATCACTACTAGTAGTTATACATACACATATATGTATGTATATGTCATGTGCAGAAAACTTAACTGAAACCAAAATACCCAAATCAAACTCAACTTTAGGCTCCTTGGAAGATGAAGATTGAAGATGACAGCAGCGATCAACTTAAGGCAATGCCACTGTGTCTGTACCACCACTGCCGCACGTGATTGCCTTGTAGGATACCTGCCACTACTGCTGCTACACTTCATTTTCTTTTCTTTTCTTTACTTGCTACCCCGTATCGTTGTATAATATTTTAATACAAAAATTACCCATTATGCTTTATACCTTCCTACTTTAATAAAATATTATCTTCCTAATATTACTATTTTTTATTTTTTTAGATTTAATACATTAAAAAGGAGATTCATTTATTAATATTATTTCTAAAATATCAACTTTGTGTACAATAATATATGTTTATTCATGAGTATTCCAATCCATTAAGCCAAAGTATGATTCTCTAACTCAAAAGAAGTCTTGACCACTTTGGATTAGTCTTAGTTTCAAAACCAGAACATTCCAAGCCTTAATCGAATCTCTTTTATGTTTGTATTTATTTTATGCATTTATGCTTTGATCTTTTTCCTCTCTTCAATATTGAATTATCTGAAACGCGCAAATCTCTCCACCGAAAACGCTAATAATCAAGATCCAACAAAAATTTAAAAGGTTTCATTTTTGTTTAGCTAATTTTTTTGTGTGGTTATATAATTCATTATGGGAACCAATTTGAAACCTAATTGCTTAAGTGTTATGCTATCATGCTTTAAATATGCAAAATTATTTTAAACACTATTGATCAAGTTTCATCATTCTCTTTAACCTACATTGTAGATGTGTTCCAAATCCCATAGAAGCTCCAAGCAAAGTTTCAATAAGAAAATGGTCACTTTAATGGCCAAGTAAATGGCTCCAGTTATTCCTGATATTGTTAAGCAAATCAATGCCACCCCTAGCTCAAACACTTTAGTTGAATCCCGAAACCCTACTCCTAAAACCTCAACCTTTTCCTACAAGCACGTCAAGTCATGTGGCCTTGAACCCTTCACGGGTGAAGAGGGTGCCTCCAAGATGCTTGAATGGTTCGATAGCATCAAAGTCACTTTTATCAATAGTGAACGCCCCGACGAGCTTCGGACTTATAGTGTCACTAGTGTCTTCACATCGAGGGCACTTGAATGATGGAAAAGTGAAAGGAGCACTCATGAAAACGAGGTCGCCTTCGCCCTAAAATGGGAAGAAGTGAAGCAACTCATGATAGATGAGTTTTGCCCTCTTCATGAAATGCAAAGTCTTGAAGAGGAATTTTGGAATCTCAAACAAATTGGTGGTGACAACTTGACTTACACTATTCGCTTCAAGCAGCTTAGTATCCTTGTCCCTCACTTGGTCAACACCACCGACCGAGCCATAGCCAAGTGCATAAAAGGCCTTACCCTATTATCCGTGACTCCATCACCATAGCCGAACCATTCTCAGTTGAGCGAGCCATCTAGTTGGCGGGTACCTTGTCCAATAACCAAGTAAAAGACGGATCTTTATCTCTTAAAGGCTCATTCAAAACCGC
Source organism: Flaveria bidentis (assembly GCA_018326385.1). Lineage (NCBI taxonomy): Eukaryota > Viridiplantae > Streptophyta > Magnoliopsida > Asterales > Asteraceae > Flaveria > Flaveria bidentis. Next base: position 11,033 of record BJCM01063757.1, read on the forward strand.
CCATCAAGCCATCTCCGAAACACCTGAGGAACCCAAAGACACAAAAACACCATCAAAAAACACTCATCATGACAAAAAACGCAAGTTTCAAAGCCACAACTATGCAATGACAACACCACCAACCCAAGTTCCCATCCACCCGAACCAAGAACCACCCAAAAAGGCCTACAACGGTACGTTTCCTAAATGTGCCCCCTGCCAATACCACCATCCACCCACCTCTCAGTGTCTTAAATGTGCAAAATGCAACCGTTATGGACGCTTTTTCTCGGCATGCCGAAATGGTCCAGAATTCACTATAGAACGTGAAGATCAGATCAAGTAACCACATCTTCTCCCGAAACCTTCCTCTAAACGAATTTCGTGATGAAATTCCCTAAAGTAGAGGAGACTGTAACGTTCTATAGTTTCCATTTACTTTTTTTAATTGTAATCTTTCTCTTTATTCAATACTTGTAATGTAAAGACTTGATCATAGTGGAAATATTTATTTTATATTATTCTTGTTTATTATACACTTGTTTAACAATTAAACAATTGTGAATATGCATTTTAATGCAAAACCGAGCAACTTATTGAGACTTATATTTATTTTTTTGAAAAATTATTTATAAGTTTTATTTTTATGGTTCATATTTTAAAATACCCAAAACATGCTTAATCATTAGTTTATGGTGCAAGTTAATAAATAAAATAAGTTAAAGGGTTAAAATTAAAACTTTAAATTTTCCCTCCACTCATCTACTCAACTACTTTCATTAATACCCAACCATAATTTTCATCTATAAATACTAACTCAAATCCCACTCTAATCACTTTCATCTATAACATCTCGTATTTTTCGTTAAATTAAAAGTTAACGTTGTTATAATCTTATAAGGGCCATTGTTGTCATTAATGTAACTATGAGGGTTATTCATGATTGTTTTCTTTAAATCTTTAATTTGAAAGTTAATAATTTAACTATTGAATTGAACATAATAATAATAATACTAATAATAATAATAATAAAATTATATTGATAATAATAATAAAATTATATTGATAATAAAAATAATAATTATTATGATAATAATAATAATAATAATAATAATAATAATTATTATTATTATTATTATTATTATTATTATTATATTAATAATAGGTTATGAAAGTTAACAAGTTAGATTAATGTTAAACTTAAAGTTAACTAAGGGGGTGTTTTTGTCATTTTGTAAACTTTAAATAAAGTAATTTGCATAACATAATAAACTTTGAAAACTATAGGGACTAAATATGTAATTTTTAAAACCCAAACCAAATTTCCCCCCAACCCCCGTTTTTCCGGCCATCTCTCCGGCCAAGTTCCGGCCAAGCTCCAACGAGGCCCAAACCAACTTAAATCTTTCGAATACCGACCTCAAATCGTTCCAAATCGTTTCGTGAACGTGTTTCGAACTTAAACACACACTTTAGTTGTGTTTAATCATCGGTTACAAACACCATTCGAATAAATAACCGAAACACCCTTAATCACATAGCCATTCGAGCCTTAAACACTAATAATAACTCAATTAATTTAATCAGATCGAACGTCTTAATCAAACACAACTCTCAATTTCACCTGAAAACACACAAACATAGTGATTCGATCACCAACATCATCGTGATCTGCAACCTATTCGAACATCATCATCTAAACATCAAGACCCGAAATTGATAGAGGGCTTTCAATCATCGAGTCCAGTAGGAGCTTCATGTGCAACTAATTTGGGTATCATCAACGTTTGCATCACGAAACCTACACCAACCTGGACGCGACTGTTCTTTCAACTTGTGGCATCGATTTCTAACATCTTTTGGGTAGTAAAACACACACACATACTCGGTTTCGAGTAGAGATAAAAAGCCCTAACCTTCTGATCATTTACAATATTCATCTGGGGTCCAATTTGATCGAAGAGGTTTCTGGGGTTCATGCGGATTGGGGGTTTTGTTTAATAAACGTTTTTAAGGATTTTTAATCGGATCCTAAACGGATATGGGGCGCTGGCCCACCGGCTAAAGCCTTGGACTCACACACAGGGGACCCGGGTTCGAACCCGGGCACCCTCAAACCATTTTTTTTTGGCTTTTTCCAGCCTTTAAAAATATTTAAAATATCTAAAAATTATAAAAATCAGTTTTATAAACTTTGTTTATTTTTAATGTTATTCAACTATTTTCTGTAAATTTATTCCTTTAAACACCTTAACATTTTTTTATAAAATATCATTGAAAAATGTTATAATTAGTTTATTTTTATAGAAATAAACTTTAAATAGTTGAAATCATTAAATGACTATTGGTCATTACGTTATCTTTAATTATAGATTAATTATGTTAATTATAAAGTTTTATTTATATTTTATAATTAAATCATTATAAGGATGTAATTTCTTTTAATTTCATAAATCATTATAAAAGGAGTAATTAAGTTTTCTTTCATTGTA
>BJCM01063758.1:0-23455 GCA_018326385.1 Flaveria bidentis
AAATGAAGTTGTTGTTTATAAATGATAATTTGTTAACAATCAAAGTTGTTGCTCACAAATCAAGTTGTTGATTTCAATTACCACTAATACACAATTTCATATAACTTTTTTTTATCTAACTAGCAAATCTGATGTAACTCTACCCATTGGATCTCACCGGGGCATAGGATTAGCAAAATAGGTATTTGTTTAGACACGATAAGATTTGTTTAGTAAAAAAATTGTACTATGTATTTTTTTTTACTTTTTTAAAATAATTAAAATTAGGAGTCTTGGATTTATCATTTATTCATCTTGATACCTAAAACATATAACTGTCATACTTAAACCACCAAATCTAAGTGTTAAAGGTGTCGTTTTCATGTTTAATACTTGTGTTAATCGTGTCGCCTGTAACATGATAAACACAATAAAATACGATTTGTCAGCCCTACCGAGGCATTGCCCTAAACCCTGTAAAGTAGGCGACACACGAACACCCCCTTAAAACCTTAGAGGTTTTCTTAATGCCTAAAACTAAAATAGTTTCTAACTAGTGTATACATTACACCTGCAAGTTTGAAACGAGATTGGTCGCTAAACATTTTGGTCGCAAAACTAGCCAGAAATAAGTTTAGTTGCAACTTTGATCGCAAAATAATTTGGTCTTTGTTGCAGTCACTAACAATTTTGGTCGCAAACTTCGTCGAAAAAAGTTCTTGCGCAATTGCGGTCCCTAAAGGTTCAATCATTAAGTTGGTCACAAAATTGATCACTAAATTCCAACGGTTAATACAGTCGCAAAAATTGGTTGCAAAAGTAACTACCAACCGCTGAAACCATGTAAAATGATAGCAAAAGACCATTTGCAACCGTTTTTTACGTCTATTACGATGGTCACAAATAATCATTTCTTTAATAGTGTGTTATTAGCTAAAAAGTAAAAACCTATCACAATTATGCAATTCTTATAAGCACATCACTTTCTTTCTACCGTTTCCCACCATATGTGGTTAGCAAATTTAGAAGTGCTTTTCAAGAATCTCTACTAAAGGTGGAATATACGTGTGCGTAAATTTATGCATATTTTTTTTATTTTTAAAGATTCATTTTTATTCATGTGTGTTTATCCATTTTTTTCATAATTTTATGCGTATTAATATCATTAGCATCTACAAATATGAATATTCATTATATTTTTCTAATCTACACCGCCTACACACGTATGAATCTTGTTATACAAAAGAAATAGAGGGAGAGATAATATAATAATTAATTAACCTAAAACATAAGCGATAAGAATTAAGAGATAGAGGGAGAAATAATATAATAATTAATTAACCTGAAACATAAGTGAATATTCATTATTATATTTTCGTTTAATTTCAATGAAAAAATGTATAATTTTGATTGGTCTAGCTATATTTGTCGTATGATTTTTGGTTATGTAACAATCCCAATCCCTCTTTCAAAAAAGAAACATATGAATCATATAATACGTTTATACTTATTTTTTTTAATATGATCTACAGAATAGGTTTGTAATCACATCTTTTTTTTCTCTCTTTCCTATTACTTTTAATATATTTTTTATACATTGTATGAAGTGGTTTATACTATTATCACAAATTTAACCTTATTGAAACATAATGTGTGCATTAATGTATATACTTGTGTTTATTAAGTTATAGTGTAATGACATCATCTTATGAAATTGACAATTTCTTTTAACTAAGGGACGTCACTAAATCGATTTAAGAAGTAACACACACCATCGGTTCCTTATTTACCACAATAGGAAATACATGAATTAGTTTTAGTGATATGTGTAAATTACCTTTTATAGGTTTTAATTTTTCTTTGATATTTAAAATAAAAAAGAAAAATAAGAAAGGCCCAAAATAAATAAATAGGTCCCACGTATTTGTTTGTGCACCCCGGTAGGAAGACAAGGGTGGGCCTGGGTTTTGATACGTAACGTAAGTAGAGCCCTACGTCTCGTTTGGCACTTACGTTTCCCATCATAATTCATTAATTGCCACCTGATACTAGTTATGATAAAAATATCTTATACTCATGTGTACTAATTGTTTAGTTAAAATGTTATCCAGATGTTATGTGAATAAAAATGATTTCACTAAAGCTCTTTTATATCAAGTGTGGTCATGAACTAATGTTTGGAGCTCTATCGATGCAATAGTGTAGGTAAAGTTGTATTTGAAGTCCGTTAAGGGCTTCAAAACTCATAGGTTTGAAGCATCTTTAACTATCATGTAATGTGTTTGGAGCCCTATTTAAGCACCATATCATCATTATTAGCTCTCCATCCTTATCCACTACGTATAGTCTAATGGTATCAATATGTGAATAAAAAACAATTAACTTTGATGATTCGAGTCTTATGATAGATAGATGTGCGAATTTAATAGCATAACTAGAATGTATATGAATAAGCCATTTTTAAAGACAACAAAAATCTAGTTTCAATATAGTAAATCAATGACATCACCTTATATCATTCAAACTTAAGACTCTTATGGATTATACTCTATTTTTTTATCATCTCTCTCACAACCATTATCTTTTTCTCCGGAAACAAATTTGATACGAATCACACACCCTCTTTCTTTCACGTCCTTGTTTCTCTCCCACGTTAGAGTATTTGTGATCGATGATCCCTATCATAGGTGCTTTGATTCCCGAGTTGGTTATGTTGTTATTAATCCTTATATATTATGGATGTATTTAATTGTAATGGAAGTTTTTGATATAGTATTATATATCTATCTAGGTTGTTAGTTATTAGTTGTATAACACTTTTGAGGATTGTTCATTAGGTAATTAATTGTAAAAGCGTTGTCTTATTCACAACTAATCCCTCGTTGTCTTCTTTTCGTCATTTTTAATCATCTCTATAAAATGATGGTGTTTTGTATCATATTGTAAAACTCTAACCCAAAGTAGCATATGAGTTAGCTTAACTGCTTAAGAACTTTTAGATTGACTTAACAAATCAAGATGTAATTTGTTAGTAGCTTAAAGTTGATGTTTAATGTTTATATATTAACTCATTGTCTATTCATGTTGAATTAGTAATTACAACTTTTTCTCACCTAACATCACTGTGAGAGAGATTGAGACAAGCATATTACATGCATACATATATAAAATAGACTACTTATTAATATATACAAATCTCTTTAATATCCATACATTCACATCTACTAATTCCCTCTTGCAAGTTTAACTTCTAACACCATTATAACACAACTTTTGCTTGAACAACATTACAACATACCATGTTCTTCATCCTTAATTTTTTGCAATAGCCACACCTTCTACATTCTTGCCAACGGCAAAAGCTATGTGTTGGCACACCATTTAGCTCCTTGGTTGACTTTGTAATTCTTTTCCGAAGTCAAAGTTAGAAATTATCGTTTTTATATGAAATCTTCTTACTTTAATAAAATAGTAATTTTGGATGATACATTGCAACCCTACAATTATCATCACCAAAATTTTATTGTATCTCTTTTCTATTAAATAATTACATTAGTTACTAATAATATTATTTAACACTTTTTTAAATTTAATAAATAAAGAAAAAAATCTATTTATTAATGGTATTTCTAAAATATTATTTTTCTTGAAAGTGTAATATTATCATAACAATTAATTAGGTATATATGCAATTATAATTTTTACTTAGGTATATATACATTTAAGTAATATTTACAAGGGTATATATACAATTGATCTTTGAATATATATAATTAACTAAATATACAGGTAGAAATACAAATCTTAATTTCTCAACCACCTAGGTGCATATAAAATCCGTTTATTAAAAATAATATTTTGCAGCACAATACTTACAAAACAAATAAAAGTAAGTTTTTCTCATCGGTCAAGACGAATATGTCACCTATCTTTTCTGCTGCGTGGGAAAGGAACAAAAAATAATAAAGAAATTGACAAACACGTACAAATATGAAATTTAAGACAACATCGAAACAAAATTTCAACCAAAATTAAAGATAAAGAAATGTGAAAAGTCCATGTCCACATGAATGAAATGGACCATTTTACACCCATGGCCAGTGAGACATAAATCACATAATATCTTTTTTTTTCAAAATCTAATAAAAAATTCACAAGAAATTATATGTTTTTTCGAAAAAGCTCATAACATACTTCTACATGTTATGAATTAACTCTTTGATTTTTGTAATAGAAATAATACATTTTACTATCAAAATGTTCTATTAAAACATCATTGTCCTACATGTTAATGGTTCATGTGACTCTTACGGTTTTCGACCTATTGGTTCTGAAAAAAAACGCATCCTGTTTATTAAAATCTCTTGACCCCATTGCCATGATGACATAAAAGGGTGTAGCCCAGAATTCAAGTACCATCCAACTAGCAGTTACAATTGTGGCTAACATAAATTGCTCGCTTTAAGGCCTTAAATTTAATAAAAATAATCACAGTGAACAAAGAATTGCAAATAATCTTGATCGTTATCCCTCTATCCACAATTCCACATAAACCCATTTTGTATATCCCACAACTCAAAAAAAACTCTTATTTTACCAAAACAAGATTACAACATTTCCCATTTGTTAGAACCCTCAAGATTCAAGTGTTTTTGGTTCATAGGTAATTCAAAGATTTTATCTTTTTCATTGTTTTCTTGTGAGGAAAGCTTAAATTTAATGGGTTTCTTCAATGAGTTCATGTTGCGTCAGTTTCTTACAAAACAAGCAATCAGAACTACTGATTTTGGGCAGAGCAATGATTATTTTACGTTTAGTTCATGTGATATCAAATTGGGGCTTTAGGATTTGACGTTGGCTATTTTTGGGATTGTTTTAATTTGTTGAAATTCTATCTCTTTAGGTTGATTTTGGTTTATATATATTGTGGAATTGGGAATTTTGCATTTTATTCGTTAATGGTGCTCTGTTTTATTATCCAGGTGAATAGGTATCTGTTCTTGTCGGATAGAAAGCCTTTTTTTCACTCGCAATTGTACTCCAGACGATGAAAATAATAATAATATGAGCATAGAATGTGTATAATATTCAGAAGGTGAATTTAAGAACATAAGAATTCAGTGATGAAGTTTATGAAGTTGGGTTCTCGACCTGATGGTTTTTACAGTTCAAACGGTGTAAGGTAAGTGAAATTAAACCATTTGTTCTTTGTTTTTCTTTCAATTTCGTTTTTGTGTTGAATCATTGACTCACGGTGTTGAAATTATTGTCTAATTACAGGTCAATTTCCTCAGAGATTCGTACTGATCTTATAATTCAAGTGAATGACACCAGATATTTGCTTCACAAGGTAACTATTTTCATCAAATTCCCAAAATTTTTGTGTTTTTATCTTAATTTTAGTGTTTCTATCTTGATTTTAGCTTGATTACACAAAAGGGTTGCTGAATTAGATGAAATTGTTGTATTTTAGTAGAATATTGTGATTCTTGATGCTCTGTTTTTCTACTGTCAGTTTCCACTTCTATCAAAATGCTTGAAGTTGCAGAGAGACTTTTCAGACAACCCTGAATCTTCACAACTTCAAATGATTGAACTCCCTGATTTTCCGGGAGGCGTTGAAGCTTTTGAGTTATGCGTAAAATTCTGCTATGGGATCGCGGTCACTGTGAGCGCCTACAACATCGTGCCTGCTCGCTGTGCAGCGAAATACCTTCAAATGACAGAAGATGTTGAAAAGAGCAATTTAGTTCACAAACTTGAAGTGTTCTTCAACTCTTGCATTCTCAATGGTTGGAAAGATTGCATAATCACTCTGCATACCACAACACCGTTTGAATCATGGTCAGAAGAATTGGGCATCACAAGCGGGTGTATCGAATCACTGGTGTCAAAAGTAAATTCTAACCCTATGAAGGTGAGTATATCACATAGCCATTCGAATCAAAACGGGGAGATTGAAGAGATTCATAGAACCAAAAGATGGTGGGGTGATGATCTTGCAGAGTTGAGGATTGATCTTTATTGGAGAACAATGGCAGCCCTTAAATCAGGAGGGAAAGTACCACCTAATCTTATTGGTGATGCTTTGAAAATCTTCACTTCAAAATGGCTTCCAAAGATTCTAAGAAATTCTGAAAACGGGTCGAGTTTGAATAGTGAATCAGATCCATCAAGTTCAAATAGCAGAATGCTATTAGAATCTGTGATTACCCTACTTCCAAGTGAAAGTAACGCGGTTTCTTGTAGTTTTCTGCTCAAACTGTTAAAAGCAGTCAACATACTTCAAGCCTCAAGTGCTTCAAAATTGGAATTAGCCAGAAGGATTGCACTGCAACTAGATGAAGCTAAAGTTTGTGATTTGATGATTCCATCTGTATCAAATGACAGTGATACAATATTCGATCTTGACATAGTTTTAAGCATTTTGGAGCAGTTTATGTTGCAAAGTCAAGTTCAACAGACTAGTTGTGAAAGAACGTTGCAATCGACGGGCAATGGTGGCTGTGAGTTTGAGGAGGGCTGCAGATTATCTTCTTTAGCATCAAATGGTGCTGTGATTAAAGTTGCAAAGCTTGTAGATGGATATCTGCAAGAGATTGCTAGAGATGTAAATGTACCATTGTCAAAGTTCATTGCTTTGACTGAAGCTGTTCCTGAGCTTGCAAGGCTGAATCATGATGATCTTTACAAAGCTATCGACATGTATCTCAAGGTAATCAAATTTCAAAAGGTTAAAGTAATAGTAATTTATTTTGACTCCATTTTTAGCCCACATATCTTGAATTTGACTTAAGTAGTAAGGGGATGTGTAGATATAATTCTTGAAACTCATGTGACATTTTCCACTTGAATAACCAGTAGAGATGTCAAAATGAGAAAGCTGAGAAACTGGTAAAGAAAACTCCGATTTAATCGGGTAAAATTTTTTGTAACGGGTCAAAGTGGTTCGGTTGATAAAAAAACACTTTTGTTTGAGATTTTATCGTATTTTTCTAGATATCTAATGTCAAATAATATCACAAAGTTGTACTTAAACTTGCAAGAAAAAGATTCTGGAGGCGTTTAAGATATTTAAAGTACATTCTTGAATCTATGACTTTTGACCCGTTTGACTTGTTATGCTAAAGCTAATATATTTATGTTATTTGTTTAGCCTGTTATTGATAACATTTAACCTGAGTAATTGGGTCCAAAATGTTACTATTAATAATTAGAATCAAACAAGATAACATTCAAGAACTTTTGAGACTTGTTAAGAGTCTTCTTTTGACTTTGAAATTTTGACTTGTTGGTCAACCAGTCACACCCGGAGCTAAACAAGAGCGAAAGGAAGAACCTTTGTCGACCACTCGACTGTAAAAAACTATCTTTGGAAACATGTATGCATGCAGCCCAAAACGAGCTACTTCCATTACGAGTTGTGGTGCAAGTCCTTTTCTCTGACAAGCTCGAGCTACGATGACTGGTGGTCAAATGACCGGGCTGCCCAGCAACATCAGGGCATTATTAGCAGCCAAAGGTACTAAAGCTAGCCTGGCGGGTACACTTAGCACCGCCCCTAGCACCCCACAACCACGTGACCAAGGGCTCGAGTCACGAATCCCTAGTGTTTCTAGCTCAAGGGTGAAAGGAGACGCTGATGACATATCAGCTGTTGCATCTTCAAAGGTCAAACAACATTGTATGATTCCTTCTCTGCCCAAAAAGAAGATGTTCAGTAAGTTGTGGTCTACGAACCGTGTTGAAAGTGAAAAGTAAGCCCTTTGGCGTTATGTTAATATGTTTCGCGACTGACTAAACCGTTATGATGCGTATAGGATGATGATACATATTAATCTTGGGTTAGATATTATTGCTATTTGAAGATTAAACTGATGCATTAGAAGTTTGTAGCTCATGAGCCATAGTGTCTATACATTACATGCAACTGTCACATGTTCAGAACGTTATATTTATATGCAATGCTTACTTTCAATTGTAATATTGTAGGGCTCAACGTCCCTTTTCCTTTTATAAAATCGCCCAGCGGACATCCTTATATATACTTTACGGTTTATGGAGCTTTAATTTGTTAAAAGCTACATGCTATTTTCTAAGAATTTTAGTTGAATATCTATCTTAAATCAGTTATAAAGTATTTAAATAAATAACGAATGATCTATTGATATTTACATATTTTTTTTCATAATAAGCCTTAAATATGTATTGCTCAATGGTAACAATGTGTGTTATAATGATGGCCCTGGATTCAAGCTTTAAACGATGTAAATTGTAATAGTAGATTTTGAAAGTGTGTGAGCCTGACTTTTAAATTTTTTTAGTAAGTGATCTATTAAGTTACAGTTACTAAAACATTACTTGTCCCCTCATTTGGCTCATTTACGCTTGCTTAACCAATGTACCCATAAAAATATGGCACATGTAGTTATGCATGTATCATTCAATCTCCGATAAAAATGAACCATGTGTCAATTTCAAGTCTCGGTTGAGCCAATTTTACCTCTCCACTAAATAATATAATAATACAATTATATTAAAAAAATTACCGATACCATGAACTCTCTGCTATACAATTACATTGCTTCTAAAATAAACACTCATACTTGTTTTTTTTTTTTTTATGATTTCAACCTACAATTTTTGTTTAGAAGTACACCCAGGATGTTCCCTTGAGGACTACAATGTATATTATTAGTTAAACTTTAGATTAGGTTGATGCAATTCTTAGTTTTTTAAAATAATGTAAATGCAGTAAATGATCTTATTTTAAACAATCATAGGAACTTATTAAGTTTTTCGTTTAAAATGTGTGTGAAATAAGATTTACAAAAAATGTTAAACATTTTGTTAATTAATGAACTCAATGAAAATAATTAGTTAGAATCTAGCCAATAACGTTGCAAACTATCATAAAAATATAATAAAAGATGTAAAAGAATAACTTTACAGAATTTATCAAAATAATTCTACCTTACATATGCATGAATATAGTATAATATGTAACGATTCGTATATTCGGATTCAAGTTGAGAACCTTATTTCATGCAAGTACCTTGTTCCACTTGTTAGGAACACATGGCGGCAAATTGTTGGCCAGGTATAGTTAAGCTATTCAAATGGACACATGGTTTGTTTTTATCGGGATAGGATAGGTTGCGTAATTTAACCACAACTTATACGTATTAGATTTTAACAGTGACGGAGTTTGAACATTCTTGTAGGGAGAGACAAGGTAAAATTAATTTTTTAAGAGGGATTAACTCGAGTGTTATATAAATATTCACACTATCAGTCAAAATTTTTTACACTATTGGATTAAAGTTTAACACTATCGACGAAAAAAAGATGCCCCCCAACCAATGCATACAACCAAAGTACAATTGCTTGTTTAAAGTCATCTGCGTTACCACGATTACCTTGTGGCTTGTGTTCATTCATGTTCTTTTGTTTCACAAACGAACATTAATGAAATCTTTTTTCTTTAAGAAACCATCACAAATATAAAATTGCATTCCTTATATGTTCATTCTTTGTTAAGGGCTGTTTGTTTGGGTCTGACCCGACTGACTAGCTGACTCGGTTAGCCAGTCAGCCTGTTTGATATGCTTCAAATCGGATCTGACCGGGGTCCTTTTAATCTAACCCAGACCTAGATTTGAAACATGCTGACCAAAACCAAGAAAAGGGACGACCCCCTTTCCGACGGTGACCCCACCTGTTGGCGACCCCCTCTCCGGTGGTCTCCCAACCGCGTGACCCCCTCCTCCACCAAACTCCACCCGTCGACGACCCCCTCTTTCACTGATTGGTTCGACCACCGATTCTACCACCAGTTGTACCACTATTTTGACCGCATGGTGAGGTGGGGGGAAGTCGGGTCGACTGATTTGAGGTGGGGAGTTGTGTGTGTTGGGTGATAATGGGGGAGAAGATGAAGTTGTGTGTTGTGGGTGATAATGAAAGAGAATATGAAGTTGTTTCATGTATTCATACGAGTTAAAATAGTTGGACAATATGGTCATTTTTATCATTCAATAAAATCAGTTAAATACTGAATTAAACAATTAAGTTTCAGTAAGATACAGAATCAGTCAGGATTTCTAATTGGATCAGCATCTGACTCAGTCAAATCTTACTGAGTTAATGGTATCAAACAACCCCTTACTATCTCTTCCAACGAACACAAACAACGCCTTGATTCGTTTATTTCATTCACGTGGATTCGGTTTATTTGGCGACAAGGCTCTATCTAGTATTTCTTGTAGTAACCATAACTGAATTGATCATGTCGTATATGTTCAAAACCAACTGGATCATCAAAAACACCGATCCAACTCTCAAATTCATTCAAATCACTCACTATATCACACATATATGTGCTTAACTTTACCTAATCTCATCACTTCAATTCGTTAAATTCTTCTTCATCGCCTCAATTTACATCCACTGATTTGATTCACATATCTCCAAAAACAAAAGTTCTCCGATCAAAATCCGTTATTGCCAGTGGTTACCACCGTGAATGAGGTAACTTTGGCCTGAATTCTCACACGCATAACGCAGCAGATTTCCGCCAGATTTATCACATCGAAACGGAAGCTTTCGCGGTGGTTGCAACACCTGCAGGTTGCAGTTATTCCTCATGGCGATTGTAGATCTCGGTGGTGATGAAGAAGCGAAAGTAAGAGGAGATCTCGGTGAAGGAATTGGGGATGATTTCTTCGTAAGCGAGAGAAATGCTCTGATTTTGAAACTCGATGAAGATTGCACACAAGATGTTCGATCATATTCCTCAACGAGATTAGCTAGATCTTCGTCGGAAGTTATCGTAACAAGTGCATCTAAATCCTCCGTCGGCAATTGGCACCTCAGAGTCACCGGTGTACCGCATAATTCACCGAGTTTCACCGCTAATTCTGCAAATCAAAAGCAAGGTTAGTTCAATATTATAAAGTTTTTTCTACTGCCCAAAACACTAAAAGGACCATTGATCTATAAACCTATATTTGTCAGTCACACATTCGCGATATAAAACAAGTCACATACGTTACACTAGTTTTAGTTTTAGTTTGTAACATATTTTTGTTCAGATCCAATAAAATCTACAAAACACGTTTCGAAAACAATAAAAGGTAAAACAGTAAGACTAACCGCGATAAGAGAGGGAGCGGTCAACGGCCAGGAGTCGAGTTTCGCCACCGTAGTAACGGAGCTTGCCATCGGGATAGCGCGGGAGGATCTTACCACCATAGCTGCAAAGGAATTTGATGGTTCCTGAGGGTTTATGGGTGCTAACGGTAGATCCTTCCATTTGATGTAAGCCAAAAGGGTGTGTTATGTTTGTGTTGGTTTTTTGAAGGTTAATTGGGTGCGATTAGAACCACATTTATAGTGATTTCTTGAGGTTTGAAAGACCAATCAATAGATAGGAGTGGGATGTTAGTTCAAGTGGGGTATGTGTGTATTTGTTGTCCTGTGTCATTGGATACATAACGTGAAGCTAACTTCTTCCTTTGGCTTTGGCTTTATAGAAAACTACAAAAATGTTTTCATTTCAGTGTCGTGTCGGACACTAACATGGATGTTAAGGTAACCTATGTAAAATGTTAGAACAATCGAAAGCAAATAGTGTCGATTTTATATGTAATCATACTATGTTAATATTGTCTAGAATGATTATATTATATTTACTCTAAACTACAACTCTAAAGACTAGGACCACTGTTTTCGCGACCGGATCGGACCAGCTGGTCCGACCGGTTCGACCGGGGATCGGTCTGGTGGCCGGTCCGGTTCGCTACGATTCGGTTTTGAGGGGTCGAACCGGTTGGTTCTTTCTGAACCGTGGTCGGACCGGGAAATCGGACCGGTTTTTGATTTATTTTATTTTGTTGATTTTAATGGGTAAAAACGGGATGTTAAATCATAAATTAGTGTGTTTGATGTACAAATATAGTTAAATTTTATATATAACTATAAAATATATATATATAAATTACTTATATTTAACTACATATATAAATATAATTAAAATATAATTAAATCTGATCCAACCGTTCCGACCACCAAAACAGTAAGACGTTCGGTTTGACGTCCGATTCGGTTATAAAAGCATTAACCAGGACTATTTTGTTATCGTTAACTGGGGGTCTTTGTAGAACTACTTTCTTTTATTTTACCGTGATAGATGTGTAAGGTTTATTTGTATCTTAATTGTGGAGTGAGATTTTACATGGGCAAGTTTATGTATACAAAATACTTATTAAATGGGCTGAAGTTTACACACACACTGTTTTTTATTTCTTTTGTTATTTTCATTTGATGCAACTGTATAAACTATTTTGATATGAATATTGGTTGATATTTAGAAGTAGGATTCAATTCAAAATGGTTTATATAAAATAAATTATATTATATCATTAATTGTCTATTCACAGGAACGTAATATAGTATAATTAAAAAAATCAAATTATACATCATAACATATGTAAAGATAATTCCATCTATATATCGCACTTAATGATAATACTTATATTTCTACTCCAATTAAATTGATCATTAGAAGGAACATGTAAAAGCATCATATTTATTTTTGTCAAATTTTTTCCGCTCATTTTTCTTCTGTTAAATAATCATATTAATTACTAATAATCTTATTTAATCTTTTGGATTAAAATAATTTTTTAATAAATTAAGTAAAAGATCTTTTTATTAATATTATTTCTATAGAAAATAATTTTTATAAAATAAAAATATGTTCAAAAACATCAAACCTTTTAAAGAATACATAATATTTTAAAATTTGTGTTTTAAAAAATACATTTATAATTAAAAGTGAAGTTATAATAAGAAAGTTTTTAAAAATGATATTTTTTTAAAAACATTTGTTTTGAAGCAAAATTTTCATATTATTTATAACAAAGATGGTTTCATTTATATATTATCTTAGCATATTTAGTTATAATTAATAATTTTGTATTCTATTTATTATTATATTTTCAACTCGGTAATACACATGTTATTAAAACTAATTCTTATACCCAACTAAAATCATATCTTTAACT
Organism: Flaveria bidentis; assembly: GCA_018326385.1. NCBI lineage: Eukaryota > Viridiplantae > Streptophyta > Magnoliopsida > Asterales > Asteraceae > Flaveria > Flaveria bidentis. Next base: position 13,047 of record BJCM01063758.1, read on the forward strand.
GCAACTCTAAGAGCTATATTTCTTTTTATTTTCGTTATGAAATATCAAGTGCTATTATTAAAAGAGAAAAACAAAGGATCAAATTATTAATTATTAAAAGAGAAAAACAAAGGATCAAACTTTAGTTTAATTTTAAATTAGGTTCGTTAAAGTGAAACTGTTCAACCAAAATGTTTGTGCCTTTGTGGAAACTGAGGGGTATAATTTTTTATTTTTTATTTGAACGGCCAACGAATAATTTTTAAGTCCGGTTACCCGGGTAAATCCAATGGCGAAAGGCCACCTACGCTCGCGAACACAGACAGCGCTGGTGACATGACTTGCCCATCATTTCAAGTGAAACTCACCATCTAAAGGCTCACTGTGGTGAAATCTTTGGCCCACTAGAAGCATATTACATCTAATGAGGCTTCAACCCAACCTATAACCTTTATTTTGAAAAATCATAAAATAACTTCTCCTAAACCAGTTCATCTAGAACTCGGTATAATTCTATAAATAATAATATCACGAACTTTAGATTATTTCCGTCAACAGGACACTTGACGAATGATGAATGTCACACGTACAAGCACCTTTGTCCAGGTGTCGGCTAATTTGTCGGCATTCACATCACACGTGTCGCCTTCTCAAAGCTGCATTTTGATTTCTAATATTCAGACCATGGGACATTACATGAGGTTTTCCTTTTTTAATAATTTAAAGCTTCATATTGTTCACGCAAAATGTTTGGTTTGAGTCTGACTTCATTAAAAAAGCAACAAGTTTGATATTTGTATTTAGTTTTAGTTTTAGAACACTTTTCATAATCGGTTTGATACAAGTAATTAAATGGATATGGATAATATATAGGAGGAAATAGATCATTATCGTATTATTTTATTATCATATGATAATAGATTAATCATTACTTTTTGGCATTTGATAGGAAAAAACTAAGAAATTAAGCACATATCAAGTGTTAGCGGCGTCAGTCGTGTCGCGCTAATATTAGTTGTTGGTTGGTGGTTGATGGTATGTTTGGACATGAGTCAAACATGGGTTATTGTTTGATTTATTGTTCAAGACATGTTGTGTTTGTGTAAAATAAAATCCCTAAGGATATATCATTTGGAAACTAAAAATAATGTTTTTTTATATAATTGTCCATTAATTCATATGTAATTTATAAACATTTTTTTTCATTTTATCAAAACTCATTTTATTTCGCCTTATATTCATCCATATCTAACGCTATCTAAACGTTTAACATTATTTTTGTTAAAATATATATGAAGTCATTACAGAATGTTGGTTGTTATTTTTCCTTTTTATAATATATAATTTGCTTAAATATAGTATTTTACACAAACTGGCTTATGTGGTTTGAGAGGTGAGTTGTATGTCTTTTAGTGTCTATATGGCATTATTGGCATGAGGCAACGAAAACACACGAGAATGAATGACATTGAAATGAAAAATGAAACGAACAAAGTAATACAATCTAACATTATTATTCTATAATCATATTTGGATATTGTGTGATGAAGTTAATCGTTACTTTATATTTGTTTATGTTGAAAAATTGGATCAAACAACACACTAAAAAACACTTTAATCAAGATCAAAAGACCACACATTATGATAACCACCAAGTCACCAACCCTGTATCTATAATATACAAAACTTGATCACCATTTCTTATAATCATACTCTAATACTAACAATAAAATCAAATCTACTAAATCTTTAAGCCTATTATTTTTCTTATACGTGTTTATCTCAAACACTAGTTTTCACTTTTGACCTTTCCTTTTTAACATGTGTACAAATCTAATCTTATAACTTTATTCTCCTCTTTAATTTTAATTTGTGCCACCAAGATCTTGAATTCCCAACAAAATCTGTAGCTTATCAACTTTAATCTTTGGATCATTTATCTCAAGTTCTCTCTTTCGATCCCCTCCTTGGGCATATACTTCAATGGACTCACTCGATCTTGGCATCCTCATTTCACTCATGATCATCATGATAATCACTAGCATGATTTGCATCTTCTTTCCATCTCTCACAACCATGTTCCTCTTTTTTCAGTCACACAACTTGAGTCGCTCAAGTTTGCCCCGTTACACCCTGATTCACTATGGTTTGTTCACCTTCATAGCTTTCTTCTATACATATATCACATATTTATTTTCAATCCGAGTCACTCGGATTTATTGTTCAATCGTTCCTGTCACAGGTCGATGATGTCTCCACCAAATACGCTTCTTCTTCTCGATTTTGTTTCTTGCTACCATATCACGCCCAAAAGAACCAAAAACCTTCTGCCTTTAATAAACTACCACAAAAACCAACTCTTTTTTTTAATTATTTGTCGATCACCAGTAGCAACCCAAAATAAAAGAGACCTTTCTTTGTTTTCATAATTTACATGCATCACAAAAAATATAATAATAATTAAAAAATCAATTAATTCCTCCACACAATTTAATAACACATTCTCTTTTTTTTTTTGTCTTTTCAATCTCAGCAATTGTTTTTCTTTCAAACGTGCCACCAAGTACACATTAATACATCTTTACTTTTGTTATTGAAAACAAATATTTACCTCTAATTGCACTACTGCTTCTACAAGATTGTTTCACCACGCTTCACACCAACTCGTATCTCATGGTTTCATTTAATCTTTGACCTGAATCACTCCGGTCTAGTCGCACTAACTTGAATTACACAAGTTCGGTCGTTACCTACGGCTTCTTAACCGCCTCACACTATTGGCTTTGGCTTTTCTCCTTTATTTTGATTTCTTCACAAAATCAACATGCTTTCATATCTTCTTGATCTCCTTTTATCATCTCTCACGATTAGTTTTCACCTTGATTTTGATCTCATACGACTAGATCTTTGTTCTTGATCGAATCACACGATCAGCTTTTCGTTTCAACCAATCAAAGCTTGACAGTTTCGACTAAATTTTCACATATTCAATTGGGTGCCTTTGTTCTTTACTTCAGTTATTGCTTGATCTTCACACTATCTTCTTGTTTTTAACCTCGTTTTGATACCAATTGTTTGAAATCTTGGATAACGCCACAACCAATTTATTATCAAAAGACCACACATCACAATGAGAATTAACCCTATATAAATTTACACTAAAGAAAACTGAATCACCAAGTCTCTTGATCATACACTAATGCTAATAATAAATCAAATCTACTAAATCTTTTACCCTATTATATTTCTTATTTGTGTTGACCCCAAACACTAGTTTTCACTTTTGACATTTCATCTTTAACATGTGTACAAATTCAAGGTTATAACTTTCAGTTTAATAGAAAACAATAAACAAAGAAATAGAATATAGTGGTGGTTGTTATTGTTGTTGGTAGGTGGTGGTGTTCGGTGGTGCTAGGGGTGGTCAGCGGTTGGTAATGGCGGTGGTGATCTACGGTTAGTGGTGGTGGGAACGAAGGGTAAAAATGTGAATGAAATGAAGAAACAAAGGAGACACATGAATAATTTTAAAGTGTTTAAAAGAAATAAAATCCTTATATAATAGATGATTATATTTCATTAACCAACTAAACAGATTTTTTTTCATAACGATTCATTTCATTTTATCATCTGTCCGTCATCTCTACATATCAAAATTACTTTAGTAAATTGTACTCATGTGGTTTGAAAAATGATAATCTTTTTCACAACAGCTTATGTATTTTTTTTAACGTCAAATGTACCACCCTATTTCGAGGGATAGATTTTATTTTAATTGAACCCACTTATTCGTTTCCCAGCCGGAACCGCACCCCCACCCCCCTTATGATTAAATCTATTGTTGAGAAAACCTATTGTCTTAACTCTGAATATTTTTGTTTGAAGTGAGACTTAAACTCATAACCTCTCATTATTTAAATGTCATGAGTACCTTATCTCCAAAAAATATAAAAATAACACATTTAATAACCCATGATAAAATTATTAATGAATAGAAAAATTACAAAACAAGCTTACAAGTTACAAGACCAATAAGCGAACCAAGCCCATTCCACTATATTGGATCCGATGGTTTCTTACTTTTAAATTTTAAGCCCATTCTCCTAAGGCTCAACTACTTTTCCGCTTATAGTTTTTCTATTGAGGGGCTGGGTCCGGTCCAAGCTAAAAAATAAATATGTGGCTAATTAAACTAAAACTTATCACGAAAAAAACTTAAGAAGGGTTGTAGTGTCCCTTATTTAATAAATATTAAAGCTTATAAACTCCTACTATCTTCCATGGTTTAACATGGTTGTTATCTATGTGAAACGCGTATTGGTATACGTTTAATCATGTATTGGTATATGTTTAATCATGTATAGTCTTATCTTTTAGTTACGTATTATGTAATTAAAAAAATACTACTATAAATACAATTTATTTCTCAAATTTGTACTAGGAAAAGTTAAATATATAAACCAAAGGCAATTTTTGATCGTAACCATTCCATAAACTAAAGATAGTGAAGAAGAAGCAAGAAACATGGGATATTACATTTTTGAATAACAAATGAAGTACCATGTAAATAAAGGTTAAACTTCAAAAGTGTATCAAACTTTCACCAGACAAGTAACAACGTTTGATACATCGAATACCACGTTTAATCGTTTTGCGCGATACTTCTAATTCTAATAATCAGCCATCGGTTCTTTCTTCATCATCCTCTTTCCCTTGAGTGTCGCCGCCCCATTGTTTAATTCGATCTCCAGCAACGCTCGCCTGCATTCCAGAGAGATCAAAAGTGTTGTTTTATTATTATAAGTATTTACAATATTTCTTTCTACTAGTATAATAAGAACAAAGCTCCCTTTGTACCTCATTGTTCCAATTTGTTCTTGAAACCATAATAAGCAACAAACAACATTGCATACTTGCCCCCAAAACTATTCCGTACCATATTCCCTAGGTTTTATAGATAAGGTTTCACCATTAGTAAAAAGAACGAAAAAAAACTTTTTTGGGACAAACAGTAACCAAGTTCATTATTATTTTACTTGTGTCGCTCAGATATTTTATTTCGTGAAAAACTGACCTAACTGATTAACCTCATAAAATATTTAAACAAAAGTGATATTTGACTGGTTAAACTTCATAAGAGAGTAAAAAAATCACTCGATAAACTTGGTTACTTTATCATGAAAGTTTCCCTTATTTCGACCATCAATGTTTGTAAATGAGATTAACCTTGACTCCCATATTGAACTTAAACCCGAGCAAAAGACCCAACGGTATGCCAACGATGAAATACGACACAATGTTCATATAAGCAACCGTGGTTTGCCACCCTGCTCCAATCGCCACCCCTACAACATACACATTACACCTAATTAACATCTACCAAAATGATCTCATTCACAATGCAATAAAAATTGTCGCTAATTATTATATGAGACGGTTAAGAATTGGGATTTTGTGAAGTTTACCGGAAAGAGCAAACTGCATAGTGTTGACGATAGTACTAACTCCTAGCAACAATGTGAGTTCTTCCACTAGTTGCATTACTTCTTGACTGCTAGTAAAGTATATCGGGTATTGTTTTCTGTACACTAGAAGCACCGTCGAGAAAAGTAGTCCGATTAGCAGTGAAGTTGCGGTCACGACTATCACAGCCAATCGTGCGGTTTTTGGTCTTCTGTATCCGAGTTCATTCGACACCCTTACACTAAGCAAAAACAAATTATGCACTTATGCTACAACATATATCTCATTTCTATGTCTCTTTTCCGACAACCATTGAGTAAGTGTATATATAATTTTAGTTTGTTAGTATAGATGATGAATTGATCGAGGTTAAGTGCATACCTTACAGCAACATTTAGTCCTAAAGAAACTGTGCACACCCATCCCAATATGTTGAGACTGCATATATGTAAGATGCACCGTTAATAATAACATAATATAGATTGTTAAATGATAATGTATCAAATTGTTTCTAAGGTCATACATCTAAGTTTCGAACTCCTAAATGTTTTATTTAATAAATGGATCTGTTATGAAACGAATTGAATTTTAACAATGCAAACTATAAATTATTAACTAACATTATTTTATAATAATAGTTTGACCAATGATTATCCTCACATTTATTTTTGTTGCTACGGGCAATCCTGATAGTATAATCATAATTGATTTATTCTTGATTTCAACTCGATTTTCACTTCATTTCATTGTATGTTTTCCAACCTTATTCACAATCATCAGTGATTAAAATCATGTGAAAATCAATTGATTTATTTTTGTTGCTAAGGGCATCTTAATTGATTTACCCTTGATTTCAACTCGATTTTCACTTCATTGTATGTTTTCCAACCTTATTCACAATCATCATAGTGACTAAAATCATGTGAAAATCAATTGCAAATAAATGAATGATTATACTATTAGGATTGTCGTTGGCAATAAAAAAAAATAGGATTATCATCAGCCGAATTACTAGATAAATTATTATTGGTCAATAGTGTATAATTTGGATTATTAAATTCAATTTGTTTTGTTTTAATAATAATGTTTTAGTGGCTTGTTGAGACGTTACCTAATTTGTATGTTATGCCCAAAGGCTTTATCACTAGTTACTTAACACGGACCGACGTAGTCCAAGGTATGTATTTCTAAGAAAACATGAAAACCGTCAAAAGTGAACAAAATATCATATTGTGGTTTGGGTTTTTGGATTTTCGATGATCATGGTGGACCAAGATAGCAACTAGAAATGGAGATAACGATCTCACCACACGGATAATGCATCAACAGAGGTTTCAGGATTGTCAAAGCAACCGGCGAAGAGAACCAATGACAACAGGTACCAAGTCTCCGAGCTACAAAACACCATTGTGTTAGTTAGTCTAAAGTCCCGACAATTATTACATAATCATATATAAACAACTAGAACGAGATAATTTTATTTTCAATGATGATCTTACATATTAAGAGGTGTTCAAATCCCTACTGAAAGTAATGTGTTATCAATGCCTTATATAGAAAAGAACTATTTTATATAAACACCTTAAAGTCTTAAACATAGCCATGAAATTACACCAAATGAAGAGATTTTGAAAAAGGTTAAATTAATCAAACAGTATGTAAACATTTATAAGTTAAATCAATAAATGTTGGATGGAGTTTTATTAATTTACTCTTACCAAAACATTACCGCTGTGGTAAAAGAAACATGCACAAACCCCGTGAGATTACTAAAAGCTTTCCACGAAAAACCAGACCAAGCTAGCCCACACGAGCCCCACAAAACATAAGTCAACTGACCCAACGTTATGAACCACCACGAGCCATCAAGAACCGCGGCCGCACCCACAAGCCCCCACCCGAGCTTCATAATAACCACCCAACTCAAAAACACATGGCTAACGGCTGCAACAGCGGCGATCAACGCCAAAGGCATAATGTTGCTCTGTGCCTGCAAGAATTTGGTCATTGGGATCACGGTTGCATAAGCGAATAACTGAGGTATCATGCGGATGGCGAAGCCTCCGGCCGCGGTGGCTATGATGGGCGTTTGGCCGAGCAGGCGGAGGACCGACACCCCAAATATGAAGGTGAACATTAGGACCGCGGCGGTGGTGTTGAGAACGATCCATGATCTTTGGAGGTAGATCCCGAGCATTTCGATCTTGCCTGCGCCATATGCTTGACCACATAGTGTCTCTAAAGCACTTCCCATCCCAAACTATCATATATTATATACAAATTAAGCTAAAGTTCAACAATTTATTGAAAATCTATAAAATGAACATGTTTATTGAAAGAGTAAATTACATTTTTGTTTTTAAGTTTACATTAAACATCATTTTTATTCTTCATCCTCAAACTAAGAAATAACAGAAAAAAGACTTTTATTTTCTCTCGGTTTAACTTTTAAGTTTTTTTTATCTTTTTTTATACTTTCCTTCCTTTAAACTTACCACAAATTTAAAAAAAAAGTAAATAGTTACATCTTTTAGCGCTAAAAGATGTACCTAAATATTTTTCATCCTTTAATAAGAAATTATTATTTTATTACTTTCTAGGAGAAGCTAAAGTAAATTTTTGGTAGAGTTAAAAAGGATGACTTCAGACCCTCTTTTCTATTATATTCTATTAGTAAAGCGCTAGCGCTCCTATAGATTCAGGATATTCTACTATCAATGAAACCGAAAGAAACCGAAAGAAATCGAAAGAAAGAAAAACAAAAAAAATGTAACTTACACTTATCCAAATATTCTAAAAAAAACATTGAATTTTGTGTTTCTGGAGAAAGAATTGTGGAGAAAGAATTGAGGATAGATTGTAGGGTTTTAATACACGTTCTAATCAAAAGAATGAGGCTAGATTGCAGAGTTTTAATATACGATCTAATTTGTTAATTGGTTTTTATTTGAAGGCTAAATTTTTGAAGTTTGAATTAAAAACCATTACATTATGGCCTCAAAAATCATCAAAATGTTATAGAACGTCATGTGTACTTGAACGTTACCATAACTTGAAGGCTACATATTAATTATTAAACATGTTTATCCAAAGAGTAGATTACATCTTTCAGTTTACATTAAATTTTCACTTTTCGAAATATCCTAAATTACGAAAATAACATAAATTAAAGAAATAACAATAAATCGTATATTTTGTCTTAGTTTATGTCTTTTTCATCCTTTCACATACATTTTTCCTTTTTTCAATTTACCTAAAATTAAACAAAAACACCTTTATTTTAGCGGAAAACTGTGACACTTTAAAATTAACAAAAAGGACCTATTTAGTTATTTTATTAGTTCAAAGACGAAAGTTTATCTAAATTAAGTAAAAATAAGCATTGAATTTTGTGTTTCTTAGAAAAGGATTGTAGTATTTTAAAAGCATTCAACCCTGTTCTTTAAAAATATTAAGTACGTGAATAGAATTCTTATATTATATAAAATGTTTTTAAGTTGTTGTGATTATAGAAGGAAGAAAATATTACTTATATTTTTAAAGTAGTTGTAATTTATAAGTGGAATAGAAAAAAATATAATAATAAAAATATAAAACTATTATTTAATTGTAAATAGAAAGAAAAAAATAGTTAACTTTGGTATATTTATTACAAAGATTAAAAAAAAGTTGAGTGCTCTAATGGGTTGCTTTTAATTTGAAGGTTAGGAGCCGCTTAAAAATAAAAGTCGTTACACTATGACCTTCAACGTCATAAAAACTTAAATGCTACCATACCTTGAAGTCTACATTTTAACAAAGCTTTTAAAACTCAATGTTCATTTTCACAAATTTAATTCTAAACTCTAAACCCATATACTTTCAACATACATCTTTTAGATAAACTTATATCAAAATCTAAAATCTATCTTAACAACATACAACTCTAGCATTTGCATGTGATGACCATGACTCAAGACACACAGATAACTCATACACATACCAAGATGGCGTACGAGAAGCCGCCGATGACGGAGTTCTCGACGGAGACGGCGGCGAGTTGGATGGTTCCGAGTTGTCCGGCGAACAGTTGGGTGGTGGCGCCGATGGTGTACTGGCAGAGGGAGGTGAAGATAGCCGGTCCGGCAAGAAACCACAGCCTCTTAAACTCCACATAAAACTCCCTACAAAAGTCTCTGACTCCGGTTATTTCAACGTCACCGTTGAAACAATAACTCGCCGGAGATGACCGTGGCTGTTTGACGGTTGTGTGGGGGCGGTGACACGTGTCACCGGCGAGAAGTGGTTGGTGATTTGAAGTGTTCATGGAGGAATTGATGGAAGCAATGTGGGGAGAGTGAACTACGGTGGTGAAATTTAAGTGGCATTAGACGTGTATTTTACGTTGGTTTGATATTAATTTAATTAATATAATAAATTAAGAAAATTAATAGCAGTTGTTTATTTCATTCACTAAAGTCAAATTAAAACTACAAGTGGTATATAGTGGTATTGTATTACCGTAAAGTCTTGTGGACTAGTGATCATAGGTTCTTAGCATCTTAATAAAAGTTTAAGGGTTCGAGTTGACAAAATACTTTTGTGTGTCAACGGGTTTTTCAGTTGTAGGTATATTATGTGAGGGTTAGATGAACGTTTTTTCTAAACGAATAAATAAGTCTGATTAAAATAACATATATACGTATATAGATCGAAACAGGATCTCATGTTCAAAAAAGGTTGTTTCTTAGTTTCTTTACTTTTAGAAAGTAATTTTGCCTCTAAACATAATGCAATTAAAAAGTTAAACATAACTTACAAATTTGTTTTATATCTCTCTACCCTAATAAAAAGATAAATGAGTGACACTTGTCAGCATCACAATTTTTCTCATCAAAAGTTTATCATTTTTTTCTCCTATTAAATAATTACCTTAATTACTAATAATATTATTTTAATATTTAATAAATTAAGAAAGAAATCTCTTT